>PVKN010005617.1:0-30320 GCA_004027915.1 Capromys pilorides | reverse complement strand
CTGAGCATCTGTGTCTTCAGCGCTAAAAGGGACCATTTATCACAGACGCTGACCTGCTTCCTTGTCCCCGTGTTTTTCTTACATCGGCGGGTGCCAGTCCCAGTGGGCGTACATGGAAAGAGCGAGACAGGCTCACAGCAGAAAGAGGCTGAAGGTCAGAGGGCAAGAGCCCTGGTCCGTTAGTTTCAGTGTTGATCTGAGTCAGGCGGACACCCCAGCAAGGAGGCGATCAGCTCAGGTCAGCAATGATAACAAAGCTAGAAATATGAGAAGCATCAGAAACAGTACCCAGGCAGTGGAAGGAGTGTGCAGAACGCACAGAAGTGCATCCAGAATGCGTGCTATACTGAGAAGAGCAGCAGAATGAAACCAAAACCCAGGCTGGGAGTTACGGGGCGGGGAAGGGGCTGGGTTGTGTTCCTGATTTGGTCACAAACAAGCAAAAGCAGACTTGGAAGGTCTCTTTACCGATCTGATGTGTTTCCTCATTTGTCTTCTGGATTTTAATTTATTTTGTTTATTTTTTTATGTATTTTAGTACAGGGTCTGCAGGGTCTCACTACACAGATCAGACTCTTAGTGATCCTCCTGTTTTCAGCCTCCCAAGCACTGGGATTACAGGTGCGCCACCACGCCCAGTCTCAGTTCACCTGAGGGTGGGGCTGACATGGCATGCTGGGGAAGGAACCCCAGTCCCTGCATCCGCCTAAGCATGCGCTTTAGTCCGCTAAGCTATCTGGCCAGCCCTGTCCTGTGGATTTAAAAACTCTCTCCTCCTTGTTCACCTGAGCCATCACCCAGTAGTTTTCAAAGTGGGGGCTGCCATCCTGCAGGTACCTGATTTCAGTGTGGTGGTTCAGCCCAGCATTAAAGGAGACAGAACAAACACTCCTGTAAGGCCGGTCCTCAGGAGGCCAGCCTGGGCTGTGGAGCCTCAAAAGAAGGTGACGGACCTGCAGCACTGTGTCGTGGCGGGCACACACACCCTCTCTGTTGCCACTCGAGCCAGTCGCCCAGCAGCTAAGCTTCAGATATGCAGGCCGCACTGGCACTTTGGGATAAATAAGTGGGTTTGGGGTTACACTTGGGGCACTTGGCCTCTCAAAATTTTGTCATCCCTCCTCTCTAGTCCATTCCCCTCGCGTCTGTCCGTGCTCCTGGGCACACCTGTCACCCACCACACAGACAGCCCTAGTCCCAGAGGCCGGAGGCCTTCCTGAGCGACCGCCTCCTCGGTTCCACCCGGGAAGAACCAGGCGGGGCTAAGCTCCCCTCAAAGGGGAGCACGGAACTGCCAGATTTATCAAACAAACAGGCAGGACAAGGAGTCAGTTATATGTGAATTTCAGGTGTACAGTGATTTTTTAGTCTAAGTTTATCCTAAATGGTGTACGAGCTCTACTAAAATAGCGGTTGCTGTATATCTGAAATTCAAATGTAACCAGATGCCTGTATTTTATCTGGCAACCCTAAGTAAGTAATAAACAAACAGCAAACAGGAGGGAAAGTTTCCGAAGATTAAGGCCTTCAAATGCCTCAAACTACAAAACTTTGTGTTTTAATATGATCATAAATTAGCAGCTGTATGATATTATGCAAATTTATGTTAAATTATTCACTCTCTGTCATCACGCTCCAATAAAAATTGTATATATGACATTTAGGAAAAAGAAGACATCTTCTGATAAGCGTTCTCGTTCTACGTCTTAGTGGAGCCGATCGCCTTCAGCTTGGCTGAGTGTCGCAACCCCAAACATAGAGCCAGGGCTCCAAGAGCAACTCAGGAGCCCCTAAACAGCCCCCAGAGTGGCCAGGTGCTGCTGTCCCCACTTTGGAAGAAATGCACCCTAGTGTTGAAATAACGGGAGCGTGTAGCCCTGATCTGCAGTTGGTTGGGGTGGCCACCGAGGACAGACCACGGAAAATAAAAGCCAGGGTCACCGGACAGCCATGGAGGTCCCCTGTTGAGCCTCTGTGCTGTCCTGCTTCTTGGGTCACCCGCACAGGGCAAGCCCTGGCTTCGCAGGTCTGGCTCCGCACGTGATAACACCTGCCAGTTAACTGATTTGAGATCCAGAGTGTGCCTGGTGCCAGCTGTCCCCAGGCCACTTTGAGCTGTCTCTTCGCTGGTGACTGTTGTCCTTTGTAGGGTGTTTGAACTTTTATATATTTTGAAAATGATGGAGTATTGTTTGTGAGAAGTCACGCCTGTGCCTGTCCTGGCCGGAGAGGGTTAATTAAGTCTTGCTCAGGGCACATGACAGCCTCCAAAGTGACACAGAGCTGAGCTTTGAGAACCAGGACCGGGAAGCCAGATGGCCCTGGGGAATTCTTGACAAATGCCAGGCCAGGCTGCTGGCAGCAGCTAGAGGAGGTGGGGGAGGCTGGTGCAGGTGAGAGGGCCAGGCCTGGCAGCGGTGGCGCGGGGGTCGCCGTTGCCCCAGTGTGTGCTGCTCCTACAGATGCAGGCTCTTCTTGCCCGGTGGGTGGCAGAGGATGGCACAGTTGCTGCCCTCCTCGTCCTCAGCAGAGAGGGGGACGAGTTCTTAAGATCCCTAGAGACATGAGCACAGGCTGGGGAGCCGGGGAGCCACACAGCCTCACAGTGCGACCCTGGGCCACCTCCTAGCACTGTCAGCCACAGTTTCATCTACAGACTAAGGGGTTACAGGGGACATCTCCATATTTCTCGCACTATAGCGTTCATTCATTCCACTAACACCAGGTACCTAGGACATGTCTGGATGTGACAGCAGGGGACTCTTTGCTCCTGGTGCTGAGTGTTGGGCTTTTCTAGGGGTCAACTCAACTATGAGGAGGGAAGGGGACAGCAAGGGGACAGGAGGAGAGGACCGGACAGGAAACTCCTGTAAGCACCCACTCGCACCTTCTGGAAATGATTAAAGGAGACGAATGCTGAAGGCGGATCTGCTGCTTTCTTGGTCACTGGTTTTCCCAGAGGAGGAATCGGAGTGTCCGATGCCTGGATTTGGACTACAGAGTGGACCACAGAGAGGTGCTAGTTCCTGGAAACGTGTGTCCGAGATGCAGCACCTACAGGATGGCTCACGCCAGGGACCACACCCCCTCTTCAGCTGGTTCCCATGGGAACAAATGAATGAATCAGAATAAACATGCCTGGATCTCCAGAGGCTTTGCAGTTTCACTAGGAGACAAGATTTGTGGGCATGGGAGATGTTGTTGTCCTTTCTCATTTGCAGGCTATAAATTCAGAAAAGAGGCCGGGTGCGGTGACATATACCTATAATTCCAGCACTCCGGAGGCTGAGGCAGGAGGATCGCTGCAAGTTTGAGGCCAGCCTAGACTACAGAATGAGACCCTGTCTCAAAACAAACAAATAAAAACCAGAATAACATAAAATAAACCAAGCAGAGAAAGAAAGCAAGTAAAGAAAGTAACCGGATACTGTCAAGACGCCAGCGAGGAGCAGGATTTGTTTTGCCAAATTATAGCCTAGATCACCAGAAATCTTATGAGCCTGGGAAAGACACCTGCATGCCTTATTCAGCAAGTGCTAAGTAAGTTTTGAGGGTAGGGAATAAAATGCAAGCAGAGACAGTGATAAGTGACAAGTTTGACACATGAATTATTCCTAAGGGAAAACATTGTCTGTCTGAAACCCAAGGGACAGATTGAATAGAGGAATTCCTGATATGCGGGATTTAAGCAGGAAAAATACTCATGTTACATGGAAATATCTGTAGGATTTCATTTTGGGCACCCAAGGGCAGACAAGGGGAATGTAAATCTGTCAAATGTTAGGTAAAAAGAAATAACATGCTTCTAAGCTTGAGGGTTTTTTCCTTTCTTTCTTTTGCTTTGTATTTTTATGTTGTTTAATCTTTTTTATTGGTTATTGAAGTAAGTTTATTTCTTCACGTCTATTAACTTCAAAGATAAGTATATGTTATTTTATTTTATTTTTTGATGGAGGGTCTCACTACACAGCTTGGACTCATAGCTAGCCTCCTGTCTCAGCCTCGCCAGTGCTGGGATTACAGGTGTGTGCCGTCACGCCCGGGATTCTGGGGCCAGCCTGGCATGCATTACTGGAGCTCAAACTTGGGTCCTTGGGCTTGCCAGGCAGGCACGTAGGCCGCTGAGCCATCTCCCTAGCCAACATGGGCCTATCTTACTGCCATTTCTTCGTCATCCAGAGCTGGAGGTCCATGTGAAAAGTCCTTTATTTGGACAGTGTCCTTAGAGACTTGGTATAAAGACCAAACAACTCTGGTACCAGGAGATCCAGATTTGGATTCACGCTCTGTCTCTACCCTGTTCTGGCCACTTAATCTCCGAGTGCCGATTTCACCCTCCTTTCTGAGATGGGGAAAATGTAGAAGTGGGCATTAGAGCTGCCCAGTCCTGCGCAAGCACAGAGTGTATCATTCCTTTTATAGTGACTTTTCTCATTATTACTGTGATTATTTTATTTTTTGATAGTGCTGAGATCCAGCCCATGGTTTTGCCGCTCTACCACTGAGCTAGACCCTGCATCCCCTCTACCACTATCATTATCAATATTACTTAATATTGAATACTTGATCCCCAAGATTTACCCTTCAATAAAGAAACAAGTGGAAACAAGGCACTTTCATAGCAGGGCTTAACACAGCCAGACAGGTACCTGAGGCCTACACCTGGTCCAGGAGACCCCCCTAGAATTATCCAAGACAGCCACTGTGAGGGAAGCCCAGACACAAAACCACAGAAAGAAGCCTGGCATAGTGGCACACACCTGTGACCCCAGCACTCTGGAGGCTGAGGCAGGAAGATCCCTGGGAAGTTAGGGCCAGCCTGGGTTACATAGCAAGACTGTCTCAAAGACAAAACCACAAGAGCAAAAACACTCAAGCCACCAAAAGGTATGTGTGCTACCTGGAGAGGTTTCCATCTCAGACTTCTAAGATACTTCAAGTTACCCACTCTTCTGGCTTAGCGGAGAGCCTGCCTCTATAGACTGAGGTCAGATTTATTTAACACATAAAAGTTATTACAAATAATGATGGCGCTCCATAAATGTTTACTGTTACGAGGGTGATGATCAGTGTTATTAGCATCTTTTAGGTCTACGCATCTCTAATAGCTGTGCCTGGGAATTGTCAGATGAGATTTGCATAGGGAAAAAGGAGAGAGAGAGAGAGAGAGAGAGAGAGAGAGAGAGAGAGAGAGAGAGAGAGAAGGGGCTGCCCATTGCTCATCCCACCTCAAGGGCAGAGATCTCCTATCTCCTGTCTTCTGAGCTAAGGCAGGCCTGTGAGGGGATGTTCTTGGGCTTCGGTTGTCTGTGGGGGGGGGGGGGTGGAGGAGCCCCTCACAGTCCTGCAGGGCCAAGTGGGCTCCAGGACTGGGCTGAGAGACACTCTGTGAGACACTTTCCTCTACTGACATGGTGGGAGTCTTGCCAGAGGCTGAATTGTGCCTCTCACAGCCCGATCACACAAGGCCCCTGATAACCTCCTAAAAGGGTCGACTAGACTGTAGACAGCAGCTCCTGCTATTCTGCTGAGACGGTTAGCAGCATTTTAACACTCCTGTTAGTACTAACATTCCTGTTAGTAGCAGTGCCCTCCAAGTTCAGTTGGCACGGGATCCTCCTGGCATGTTGGCTGGATGCTCCCGCATCTCGGTTGCATTTGAGGGTCCTCAGGGGCTTTGGAGAAATAATCCAGACCTCTGTTCAGACCAAATAAACCACTTGGACTGGCTGTTGGCGTGGGGAGAAGAAACAGAGAAGCTGGAGTCCTGACAGCGCCTCTAGTGGCTGGAGTCGCACTGCGCTTCGGCTCACTAACCGTGGGTGCACAGAGTCCCCATGCAAAGCGGGCCATGGCCGCTTCAGTCAGGGAATATGGGGCTTCCTTCCCTGTGAAAAGGCAGTGCGTCCCGCCACCTCGGCCTGTGGGCTGCTACTCCTCACCCACCATTTCCCAACTCTCACTATTTAGAGACGGAACTGGCCCTTAATAGTGGTCAAGAGCTGCCAGTGGGCGACAGACACCAGCACTGGGGGAGCAACCTCCCTGCAGGAGCAGCACCTGATGGGCAGGGGGCTGGGCGGGCAGCTGGTCTACCAGTGTCTCAGGGGCGTGCTTGGTGTTTCCTAACAGCCAACACGAGGGAAACACTGCAAGCTGTCCCCCAGGATGGCGCCCAAGCCAGGATGGCTGGAGACAC
The DNA here is from genome assembly GCA_004027915.1 of Capromys pilorides. NCBI lineage: Eukaryota > Metazoa > Chordata > Mammalia > Rodentia > Capromyidae > Capromys > Capromys pilorides. The sequence continues at coordinate 24,121 of PVKN010005617.1, read as the reverse complement.
AGTTGCTCACAAGTGACGTAAGAAAGCCCTGAGGAACGTGCACAGAGGCAGAGGACAGCCTGGAGCACCAGGCCTCTGTTTCTAGAATGTTCTTGTCTGTGCGTGCTAAACAGCCAGTGTCCAGGGCAATCAGAGGAGTCACCCAGCAGGGATTCATGTCACACCGTGTCAGCTGGGAAGGCAGAGAGTTCACGGAAAGTCACAGGATGAAGGACAAACCTAGGATCTGCCAAGAGGACGCCCTGGGAGCGGAGAACCAGGATGGTAGGTGAAAGATGGCACCATCCAAGGTGACTGGGGAGACTGTTCACACCTTCAAGGCAGGTGGGTGCCACCTCAGGGCCAGGCTGGTGTGTGCAACGCAGCCCCAGGCCCAACCCAGAAGGTGGCCCTGGAACCTCCCTTTGTGGCAGCTACCATTGCCCACAGGTCAGAAAGAGCAGATGGCACTGAGGGACAGACTCAGCGTGGGACTCTGAGTGCCCAGACGGTGCCACGATGCTCAGAGCGAGAACACTGCCGGGACATGAGTGCCAGCCCAGGCGACGCCCCTTCCTAGTGTGTCCCATGTGACTCTAGATTAGCTGTCTTCTCCCCTCTCCTGCTGTGTCAGTCTGGTGAGGCTATGGCATTTGGCTCTTCACCCCAACTCTCGTCATTTTTTCTTTTTTTGTGGCTGGCTCAGCCTGCCCTGGGGGTGGGGCCGACGTGGTATGTGGTGCCAGGGATCAAACCATGGTTCCTGCGGTTGCCTAAGCTTGCCTAAGCAGGTGCTTTATACCACTGAGCCATCTCGCTGGCCCCCAACTCTTATCATCTTCATGTGGCCAGGCAGGCATGGTGCAGATGGAGTGAGCCTTGACATTCAGGCGACCTTTGGGAAAGGAGGTCACCCTGGGTGATGTTGGGGACACCGCTCAGCTGACAGCCTGCAGACCCAGATCTGAAGGTTGTTGAGGAGGAGAAATTCTGCCTGGAGGCTGCGGCTTCGGTTCCTGCCTGCCTCCCCCAAACTGCCAGCCTGTGCCACACATCGCAGGCTTGCCAGCCTCCACAGTGCCTGAGCCAGTCTTTGAAATAAACCCCTCTCTCCTCGCAGTTCCATTCCTCTGGAGACCCCTCATTCCTGCCGTGAAGTGGACTCTGTGACAGCACCCGCTGAGGGGCCCATGGTGGGCAGCGAGCTGCCTTGGTGCATAAAGTGCTGGCTTATGAGAGGAAGGCGCTCTGTGCGACCCCGGCCTTTTCCAGACAAAGAAATGGAGGCACAGCAAGGGGGACAGAAGCGGACACAGGTAATATCGGTGCCGTTCTAAACACTGGATGCGGGTAAACCCGACCTCTGAGACAAGCTACTGAGACGCCAGTTATAGGAAAGCTCGGAATGAGGAGATCATGTCTGTGACCCATGCCACCCTGCTGGTGAGTGGCAGCTTAGGGTCCCCATGTGCTACTGGTGGGGTCGAGGGGGTCTAGTGCCAGGCCTGGGGCTCCCAGCATGCTGGCATTACAGGCATGGGCTACCATGCCCAGCTAAAATGCTTGATTTTTAAAGAGCTGTCCTCCCTAGCATCCCTCTTGGTCAGCCACTCAATCAGCAACCCATTCGGCTGAAATCCTTGCCTGAACCTCAAGAGCGAGGAGTCCATCTCTGCCTTTCTGTCCGCCATGACTAATTGGATGAAGCCCCTTTAGCCAGGGCGGCTTGTAACCTTGTTTATAACCCAGGGAAAGTTACTTCTCATCTTATGACGAGAGTCTCTTAGGATGAGACAAGGCGGTCCCTCTGCCTCTGGCCCCCAAGTGACTCCAGCAGGGGACGCCAGAGGGGTTTAATCACTACAGGGAACATTCCAGGAATGAGGCTTTGAAAGCAACAAGCACTACCACAGGGTAGAAGGAAAAAAAGAAAAATCACATTAACAGCGGGCGGACGGCAAGCACCGCCTCTTGTGTCCTAGACACACAATCTAAATATTTAAATCTTGCAGACTGATTCTAGATGCCTAACTTCACAAACCTTCCACACTGCAATTCGCAGGAGAGACAAACATCCCTTCTGATCTGGAATATTCATGTGCCTGGGCTAACAGCTGCACAGTTGATATTTTCACACATGTCACATTCAGTTATAAAACATTCACTGAAAAAAATCTAAACCTTAAAACAAAACATGGTGCTGCCCTCAGTCCTGGGGCAAAGCAGATGACCAGAAGCTCCGGGCAGAAAGCAGACCTTTTGTAACTGTTTCTAATTCTCTACTGATCCCCCAGTTTCTCTCTCTGGGTCTTGAAAAGCACTGGGCAGAAGCATCTTTTTTTTTTTTTTTTTTTGTGGCAGGGTCTAAGTTGCCCAGGCTGGCTTTAAACCTGGAATCCTCCTGCCTCAGCCTGTGAGTGCTGGTAGTTTTTTTTTTTTTTTTTTTTTTTTTTTAAATCAGGAGTCAAACTCAGGACCTTGCACCTGTCGGGCAGGAGCTATACCACAGAGCTGCATCAATGGCCCCTAAGTGCTGGTGTTGTAGGCTGAGTTTGCTAACTTCTCGCCCACATTCAAGTATCACAGGTGGCAGCAGGCAGACAGGTGGCTGAGGCAGGGCTGGGTAAGGAGTTGCCTGAGCCTTCAAGCCCAGTTGCACGGCCTAGTTTTAGATCCTTGTCCTGGATAGGCAGCTGCCAGAGAGGTCCCTAAGTCCCCTTCAGAGCTAAGGGCTCGGGCTCCCTCCTTTCCTTATCCTGACACATGCTGGGTATAGGTGCACATTGTATTTCCCAGGGGTCCTGTGGAGCCCGGCTGGCATCTGTGGGGACCACGGTACCTCTGTGTGCCAGGCGGGCACTCAGCCTCAGGAAGAGGAGTGAATGGATACCTAAATGTGGTACTTTGACGCTATGGAGTACTACTGAGCCATAAAGAAGGATAAACTTGGGTCATCTGTAGGCAAGCGGATGCACCTCGAGGCCATAATGCTAGGCGAAATCCATCAGACGCACAAGCTTAAATATCACACGGCTTCTCTAGAGCAAAATACAAAACAAGACAGATCACCGGAAACAGGGAGGTGGGTCTTTTGGGAATGGGAAACAGGGAGGGGGAGGCAAAGAGGGGAAAGGAAGGTAAGAATGAAGCCGCGTGTGCCTAGGCACCAATGGCCACGTGGTCACTGTGTACTGTACACGGGGACCAATGAAGATAAAGGCTAAAAAACACAAAAGAATGACTTGCACTCAACACCTGCAGAATGACCTGCGGCTCGGTGCCTACTACCCAGCAGGCACTGCTCTAAGCTGCAGGGTACACCAGGCCCCCCTCTCCCATGGTTCCCAGCTCCAGGGGCCCACAGGCTGCTGGGGCTTCCCTCTCCTGCCCCTGCCGAGCGTTGCGGGGTTGATACTGGACAGTGTGTCGTCATGGGAAAAGGGCCTCCTGCCGATGACATTTTACGCCCAGTGAGGGGTTGAGAGGAGAGGTTTCTGAGGGGGCAGGTATCTGTAAATTCCCGCCTGATGATAGCGTGTTGAGGCCACCGCTCCCTCGGGGAAAGTGGCTTTGGTCTGTAACACTCAGGGAAGTTAAAACAAAGAAAGTCTCTGTGTGTTTATTCTTCTGTCCCCAAAGCTAATTGCCAAGAATAAAACCCTTTCTTTGATGCACTAAGAGCCCTCCGTGTGCACAGCAGTTAAACAAATGAGCCGTCCCACCTCGGAGCCAACTCGGACGGCCCGCGGCACCTGTGGGGTTAATGTGCTCCAATTTTATGGTGGATTCTCAGTTTTCTAGATTACTGCAAACCAACCTCACCAGCTTATTTGCTTAGCAAAACCTGCTCTCTCAGGGGGCCCAGCGACTGAATCTAAGTTGCCACAGGAAAAGTGCCACATCCCTGCTGACTGGTGTGGCCTGTTCCCAGGAAGACAGCCCTTCGTGGTCACCTCTCTCTCTGCTCTGCATACAACTGCAGGCTTCTGGGACAGCCCGGGTTCCCAGGTGGGCAGTTAGCTGGGGCAGGGTGGGGGTGGGGAGGGAAGATTTGGGGGTCTCTCAGTCTGGGGAACCCAGTGAAAACAAGCATAAGAGAAAAAGCAGGGGGAGGCCAGGGAGAGCTGGGAGCAGGGCGCAGGCACAGTGGGGCAGTCTCCCCAGCTCACCACGGGCGTGGGCTGTGGGGGTCCCCAGGGAGTACAGAGATGCTTGGAGCTCCAGGATAGCTGCAGGGAAGGACCTGGGCCTGCGTGGAGCCCAGGCGGCCCTCCAGAGCCAAACCTACCTTCCTGCAGCTGCTCCCATGAAGAGCAAGGTCTCAGTGGCCTGGTCACCCAGTGTGACTGTCACTCGACTTCAGGGAGTCGTGAGCTGTGCACCAGTGCGACACAGAGATGCCCGCGCTACCTTCCTTCTGGAGGCTGGGGCTTGGGCAGCAGTGGTCACACATCACAGCTTGCTGGGTGGAGTCTGGGCGCACACCCAGGAGCACTGCTGTCCATGGGCTGGGAAGGCTTCTCTGCCCTGGGAGGCTTTGTTGGGAGGCTTCGTCCTCGGGTCAGAGGCTTCCAGAAAGAAGGGTCAGAAGCGGGCAAGTTGGAAGTGTTTCTGGGCCTTCTCCATGCAGCTCCTGAGCCTTAGGTAAAAACGGTGCAGATAGAAATGGCACCAGGACAAGCTTCTTTGGCTCCAGTGTATGGGGATGGCCTCTCACAGGGGACCAAGGCCTTCGGAGGAGCTAAGGAGCCAGATGGAGCCCCTGGCCTAAAAGGACCGGGCTGGCAGGTGCATGTGGGACGGGACAGGTCCTCATTGTGCACAGGTGTCCTGGGAGAGGCGCTGGTCGCTATCTTTACCATCTTCATCTTATTATTATTATTTTTTTAAATATGTATTTAGTACAGGGTGTGCAGGATCTCACTATGTAGATTGGACTCATAGTGATTCTCCTGTTTTCAGCCTCCCAAGTGCTGGGATTACAGGTGCACGCCACTATGCCCAGTCTCAATCTCTGTCTCAATGTGCCCCAGGGGTGAGGCCAGCAGGGCATGCGGGGCTCGAACCCCAGCTGCTGCCCTCTGCCTAAACAGGTGCTTTAGTCCACTGAGCTATATGGCCAGCCCTTCATCATTTTCTTTTTGTGATGCTCTGGATAAAATCCAGGGCCTGGCACATGCCAGCTCAATTCTCTCCTACACAGATAAATTGCACTTATTCTAGGTAGGGTCTTGCTAAGTTGCCTGTGCTGATCTTGAACTTGTGATCCTTCTACCTCAGCCTCCTGAGTAGCTGGCATTTTCCTGTTTTGAAAATGGACTTTAAATCAACTCAGAAGCTTGCCTTAGCTCCCTGACATGGAGAAAATTATTTAAGAAAGCAAGATGATTTTAGAATTAATTTAGAAGAATTAATGAATAGACTTCTAAAGGGTATTAGGGCTGAGTAATTCCTGCATCCCTTTATCTCCTACTCAATGTGAGTGGCATCATAATTATTGGATAATCTTGAAACCTTTAAGACTTAGCAAAAGGCAGAGCATTGTAGAATATTGGGACCTACACTAGCATTAGGAATAAGTGCATCCTGCCAGGTGTGGAGATGAACACCTGTGAGCCTGGCAGCTTGGGAGGCTGAGGCAGGAGGACCAAAAGTTTGACCCTAGCCTAGGGAACTCAGCGCCTTATAGGTGCTGAGTTAAAATTAAATTAAATTAAAATAATAACAATAATAATAAATCTAAAAAGGCTGCAGTTGTAATTCAGTGCAAAGGCCCTGGGCTCAATCCCTACTATTACAATCAATCAATCAATCAATCAATCAATCATTCAGTCAATGCTAACTACAAACATGGGAGCTAAAAAGAGGCAGTATTGGGCCAGGGATGTAGCTCAGCGACATAAGCACCTGCCTGGGAATCATAAGGTTCCAAGTTCAGTCCCCAGTACCAAAACAAAAAAAAAAGAGAGAAAGAGGCAGTGTTATGGCCGGGAGCTTGACACCTGGCACTGTGCGCTGTGGTCCTACAGCACCTAGTGTTTCTGGAGCGTTAGGAATGCAGGTCCTTACCCAGAACTGCCCGAGGGAATCTACGGCTTTCCAGGAGCACAGCTGGCTCCCCAGCAGGCGGGAGTCACGTCCTCCACCGGCCACCAGCCTGTGGCCTGTGTCCATGCTGCCATGGCCTCGCTCTTGGTTTTATTGTTCGGGCTGGAGTTGTTCCTCCAACTTAATGCTATGGGTTTTGTTGAGCTCTTGTAAGAAGTGTGGGAAAGGGAATGACTGAGAAGACCCCCACGCCAGTGTGGCTGAGGACAAGGCTGACGGAACCTTGGAGGCTTCTCCCAGGACCTTAGGAGACCCGGATGAAGGGGAGGAAACCTTCCCGGAGGGAGACCCCATGTCCGGTTTTTCCCTCTATCTAAGGTCAGTGGTGCGCTAATTCCTGTGTGAATCCTGATCCTGGCCCTGATCCTAATAGGCAGACGCTTTCTTCCATGGTGAAGGTGGGTGTGTGTTAAACTATTCACACATTTTTCCAGCCCCTGCCTCCATGACAAAGTGCATATATTTATGAAATAGCTGGTAGAGGAGCAATGGCCTTTTTTTTTTTTTTTTTTTTTTTGGTCTTTTTTTGAGACAGGGTCTTGCTATGCAGTTCAGGTTGGCCTTGAGGTCACTTTTGTAGCCCAGGCTGGTCTCGAACTCACACCAATCCTCCCACCTCAGCCTCCCAAGTGCTGGGATTACAGGCATGAGCCACCATGCCTGGCCCAATGGCCATTTTTTTGTTAGATATGAAGTATAGCATTTTGGTTTTTTGCTTTGAGATCCTCTGGCTCCCTAAAGAAACAGATTCCAAGCGCGCTCACTTTAGCAGTACGAGCTAACCAGAACAATAACTGGCACAAACACTCTTTTCCGCTTAAGAGGAAAAGGAAGAGTAAGTTCTATTTTAATTAGATATCTATCATGGCGGCTAAGCAGCTCTTCAAGGGAAGTTGTAAGAAGCCGGCCCTGCTTCCAAGGCATAACTGCTCAAATTATCCTAAAAAGACGCAGTATATCAGTCCAATCCAGTGGGTGATAAATTTACAACTGGGTTCTGCACAGCAGATTTATATCAACAATTAAGCAGAAGGAAAATGGGTCATAAATTTTGGCTGGCAAAGTCCGGCACCAAAGAGAAGAAAAGAGAACAGTTTAGCCAGATCAGAAGTCAATAATTTCAATATAAAGTGCTAAAGCGGTAGCAAAAACAATTCCAGTGGAAAGAAGTTGTTTTTCTCTTCTCCTACCCTTTTCAAATTTCTAATTGGAATTATATATTTTTTAAATATAACGAAGTATCCAAATCATGGAGGCTTTATCAGAAAATTAGTGCATGTTTTCGATTTTACAAATGGGATAAATCTTCCCCTGCGCCTCCACCATTGAATGACTGCACCCACTCTTCAGTGCGACAGCAAGGGCCACAGGGACTTGGGGAGCTCGAGTGACTTCACGCAGGAAGTGCGCGAGTGCTCCGAAGGTGTCCCCTCAGTCTCAGAGGCTGGAAATCTGATCCCCGGTGTGTAGGATGTCATGATGGTGTTTGGAGGTGGGGCCCTTCTTCAGAGTTGGGAGCTGGATCTGAGACTGGAGGCTCAGTCTGGACCAGACCGGTTTGAATTTTTTAATATTGCCTCTGAGGAACCCTTGAGGTCCAGCTGAGTTACCAAGGAAAGGGAAGGCGGCCTCTCAGAGCACATCTAATGGAAATAATCGGGGGAAACCCAAAAGGGTTTGTGTTTGGACCTTACTTAGCTCGCTCTGCTCCAAATCCTGGTTCGGCAGCTGGCCCATGCTGACCTGGGACACCCTGCCTGGGGATGCCTGAGCACCCTGGGGAAGGCGGAGCCCAGCGGGGGAGCGAGTGACAGGATGGAGCTTGAGTCAAGCTGCTCCTAAAGGCAGTGTGTGACCTCCGGAGTTGCCAGTTCTGGGAAGTTAGCGGGCCTGGGAGCCAAGCTCGGGCTCGTTTTCTGGACTACGGGCAGAAGGTGTCTTCATGGACACAGTGTACACCTGCGTTCTTTGTCTGGGACGGGATGGAGCCCTCACCACATGTCCCAAAGGTACTGCTCCAGGAGGAAATGGCTCCTGCAGAAGCAGCTCTAGAGGTCCTACCCAGTCACCTCATAGACAAACACAAGGACAGGCACATCCAGGCACGATGGCACAGCCCTGTAATTCCAGCACTCGGGAGGTCCAGGCAGGAGGATCTCTGCAAATTTGAGACCAGTCTGGATGACCAAGTGAGTTGAAGGCCAGCTTGAACTGCATAGTGAGACCTTGTCTCAAGCAAGCAAGCAAACAAGTAAACAAACAAACAAACAAAAACAAAAAACAAACAAAAAAAGAACTGGCCGAGGGGTGGTGGATGTTTTCCAGGATGTCACAAAATAGCTACACCAGGTCATTGGTCTGCATAGGGAGAATTTGAAGCCCCGGAGCTGGCATTAACTGGCACTCAAGAGATATTTGTTGAATGGAAACCAGCAGGAAAATTTTAACAAGTCATACTTTACATGCAAATTTTCAGGAATATTTTCAGGAAAATATCGAATGTGTGAACATCTAATCTGCATTTCTATCTCCTGACAGATGGCCTAGATGAACAGAGCTTTGATTATAGTAAAAAAAAAAAAAAAAAAAGTAAATAAATAAATAAGAGAGAAACTAAAAAAAAAAAAAACCTACAAATACTCAGCGAGTGGGTTTGAGGCTATCCGGAACAAGGCTGTGGTGACGACAAAATTTGTGTTTCTGGAAAGAAAACTCAGTATTCCTGCTTGTCACAGACCACTGAAATGTTGCCCAGGGAGAGACAATGAGCAGGCCAAGTGGGGACAGCACTGGGCAGTGGGCTCTCGGAGGAGGGGTCGGGGCCCTGGGCAGGGCCACTGGCTTCAGAATAATGAGGGAGCTTTACTGAAATGCAGCTTCCCGGGCCCCAGCTCAAACGCATACAACCAGAACCTCTGGAGCAGGGCCCAGGAATCTGCATTTCAAGTCTTCCTGGATGATTTTGTGTGCATTAAAATTTGAAAGCCCTGTCTGTCTGTCTGTCTGTCTGTCTTTAGAGACAGGGTCTCGCTATGCAATTCAGGCTGGCTTTGAGCTCACTTTGTAGCCCAGGCTGGTCTTCAAATCACAGTGATCCTCCTGCCTCAGCCTCCTGAGTGCTGGGATTACAGGCGTGCACCATCATGCCTGGCTTTGAAAGCCTCTTTTCTTGCCGTAATCAGTTTACTTTCTGATGGGTCTCCTCAGTGCCTTGGGACACGAGATAAGGGTATCCTCAGTGGAGAAGCTGAGGTCTTAGGCTGGGAGACTACAGAAAGCCAGGGTGCAGTGGGACAGTGTCACCTCCCCACCTCAAGAGCAGAGCCAGGTCAGGCCCACTGGAGGGAGGGTGTGTGTGACCAAGGAACATCGGTACACTCAGCGTGACCACGTATGGAGCCAGGTGGCACCTCCGGGGACCCTGCAGCTCTCTAAGCCATGTTCTGGACCCGCAGGAGATGTTTAATAGCGCTAACTCATTTCACAGTTGGCCACTAAATACCCTCATGGTGAAAGTCACGGCTTCTACCTCTTGGAGCTTTCGCTAGCCTCCCCTCTCCCAGCTTCTGCTGATCCGCCAGGTGCCAGGCATTTGTTAGATGCTTTGGTGACCTATCCTTCCCTTCTTTCCTTCCTTCCTCCCTCCCTCCCTCCCTCCCTCCTTCCCTTCCTTTCTCCCTCCCTTCCTTCCAGACAGAACGTTGCTGTGTAGTCCAGCCAGGCCTTGCACTTGCTTAGTAGCCCAGGCTGGTCTCAAGCTCATAGCAGTCTTCCTGCCTCAGCCTCCGGAGTGCTGGGATTACAGGCATGCATCCCCATGCCCAGCGTGGTCACCTTTAATCTGCCTTCTGACTTATTCACATCCAGGGCCTTCCCGTCCTTGTGCAGCCTTCCTAGCACCCGCCCTGTGCTTGCTTCTCTCTCACGTCCTTGGCGGTTGGGTTTGGCTATGGCCCATCCCAGGCAGGGCGACAGTGGCTTCTGCATGGGCAGTTATCTTACATTCCAATGAGAGTGACCTTCATGACGCCTGCTGGGAATTGGAGGCCACGGATCCTCTCTTTCAGTGGTGAGAAGCAAGGGAGTGTGTGGTCACAGAGGACAACGCGACCACGACCGAGAACGGGCTGCCCAGGCGGTGCAGACAGGGAGCGCAGACACCAGCCCTGAGCGCAGCTCCGAGCCCCGAATAGAGCTCTGCCTGAAGCCGCATCTATTCCTGGGCCATGCAATAATTTCTACTCCCAGAAACAAATTTATGAATTTGTTTCTTTTCAGTTTTGCTAAAATCAATTTGAGTCGAGGTTTTGGTAAGTGTGATGAAATGAGGCCTGACGGATATGCCCGGCGTCTCCCCCATAGTAGCACCCACACACAAGGGTCGTCCAGGTCCCTCCACCCCCTCCCCGCAATTTAGAGCAAATGTGAAAGGATGACGTATGAAACAAGATAAGATAGGGCGCAGGATTATTGGGATTCATGCCTTGTAGGGACTCCATGCCTGAAGAATATTGATTCATGGATCAATGTCAATCTGAGGGACGTCCTGTCCTGTTCCACATTTTAATCAGCGACTTGGATGAAATGGGAGCCCTGCCTGGGGAGTCTCTAGTGACACCAGGCCGGAGGACCTGCTAATATGACAGATGGGGAAATCAAGATTCAAAATTATTTCGACTGACTTGAGCAGTAATAAGGATAAATACAAACTCGCAACTAGGCTCTGAAGATCAATCGGGAGCAGCGGGCTGGGGAGACCCCGCCCAACAGTTGTCATAACAACACAGAACTCAGAGTTGACCTCGAGCAGTGTGGAGCCACAAGTTGAGGCCATCAGTGACACAGTTGAGCAGCCTTCAAATGTTTAAAAATTTATGGAGAATGACGCCGAACTTACCTCTACTTCGCTAGCAGGATGAAGAAGTGGCATTTTCTAGGAAATAGTTTTCTGCTCATTGTATTAAAGCTTTTGCCTGATAATTCCGGTACCAGAACAGTCCTCCTTACCAAACCATGCAGGCAATAGTAACAACGTCCGGAGGTGGCGGGGTTCTGTGACAGCGATTTGCCTCGTAAAACACAGGTCCTTTTCCTTTTCTTCTTTTCTCCCTTGCTCTTGCTAGGTTCTTAAGCTGCTTAGTCTAGACTTGGAGTTGCAATCCTCCTGCCTCAGCCTCCCAGAGTACTGGGACTGGGGGGCAGCAGCCTCCACATCCAACTAAAGCACGTCTTTTCAAAACATCGTCTTTAACACTATGTGAGTCAAAACAACTGCGAGGCAAAGAGCGTCCAGGAAAGGGCAGGGAGCTCAGCCCGGCCCCTGCAGGAGTCACCAAGAGCCCCCAGCGGGGGGCGTCCAGAGTGCTCTCGGCCCTGGGCCATCCTACCTTCCTGCACGGTGACCTCCCCGCCCTCTGCCTCTTCACACTTGCTCCAGCTCCGCCTGTCTCACTGTCACGGTCCCTTCCATGGGTCCTCTTTTGCACCTCCCACCGTCCACCCCCGGCAGCCTCACCGCCTTCCCAGCGCTGCCCACCCACCCCTGTCCTTCCAGGGAGGTTGGAAGTCCCCAGCCCGATTCCTGGACTGTCCTGTGCAGCGACAGTACGAGCACCGTTGGTCTTTTCCCCTGTTTTCCTGAACAATCAGTTTACTCGACAGCCGCCTGGCATTGCAGCCGCGCAGCGCGGGTTCGACAGGCTGGCGAGAAGCTGCCCCAGCGACGCGGATGCCCGGCGTGGCCATGCTCACCTGCTGCTCCTGGAAGAGGTCCACCTCTCTCAGAAGGCGCTCCTGGCAGCTCGGGTTGGTGGCCAGCAGGTAGGTGGCGAAGGAGAGCGTGTTGGAGACGATCTCGTAGCCGGCGATGAGGAACAGGAAGGCCTGGCCCACGATCTCATCCACGGAGAGAGGCTGCGACGAGGCCCGGGGCCGGCACGGGGGCGCGGGGTCCGCTGTGCGCGCCGCAGAGGACAGGGCCTCTCGGACGAGGTCGAAGCTGTCCACACCCACGGAGCTGGACGAGTGCCGGGCGTCCAGCACCATCTGCAGGAAGTCTCGGGGCCGCTGAGGACAAGAGGGGACAGTGCGCGGCTGGGTGTTGGTGGTGTGGCAGAGCAAGGCTGCCTGGGGGACAGAGCAGGAAGACAGGGGGGCACAGCTTGGAGGAGCGCCCCCTGGACGTGGCCGTCACTGGGTTATCGGGGCTGGCGAGGACCTGGAAGCAACCTCACTGGTCCCCTGCGTGGCGCTGGTTCCTGAGGCAGCAAAGTGCAGACTGCACTGCTCAGGAGAAAGGTGCCTAAGGGACCGAGCGTGGGGCTCGGTGGTGGCTGGTCGCCTGGTGTGTGTGATGCCCTGGTTCTTTCTAGGGCCGAAGTTGCCGGAAGGTGGGACTCAGACTTGTGATCCTCCTGCCTCAGCCTCCCTCAGTGCTTTCCAGTGTATGGCACCACACCCTTCCTTCCTTTCTTTCTTTCTTTCTTTCTTTCTTTCTTTCTTTCTTTCTTTCTTTCTTCTTTCTTTCTTTCTTTCTTTCTTTCTTTCTTTCTTTCTTTCCTTCTTTCCTTCCTTCCTTTCTTCCTTTCTTCCTTTCTTCCCTCCCTCCCTCCCTCCTTCCTTCCAGTACTGGAGGTTGAACCTAGGGCCCTGTCACCACGCTATATCCCCAATCCTTTTCATTTTTTATCTGGAGACAGAAGCTCTGCTAAGTTGCTACATTGTCTAGTTGGACTTGAACTTGTAATCCTCCTGCTCAGCCTCCCAGGAAGCTGGACTCAGAGGCATGTTCCACGCTGCCCAGCTGACTTCATTCTTTTTTATGGCCGGGTCATACTCCAGTGTCTATATTGCCACTTCCTTTGTCCCTTCAGGGGGAGGCCATCCTATCTGGGCTGATCCAGAAGGCAGTGGTCTCACTTGGTTAACTAAAATAAAAGAGCAACATGCAGGCAGGGATTTCATTGTTGCGAAATCCAATTTGGGCGGCCTGTGTGTGTGTAGGCTGAGGCCTGGCTCATGAAGCTTGTCCTCGAGGTCCCCAGAGTTAGCGTTCTCTTCCCCTGAGTCCCCTTTTGCAGCAATCCCCACCCCATTAAGTGGTCAGAGTTTTCTAACCTCTCCCAGCCTCTTTCATCTGTCATTTGCATATTGCTGGTCATTTCTGGCCAGTAACTCTAACCACAGGGATGTTGACCTATCGCTGAGCATAGCAGTGTCTACCTGGGGCTTGGCTTCTTCGAAACGCCCTTTATGTGAGGAACGGCAACCGAGATGTTGCTCTTTTCTGAAGTTTATGGGATTCAAACAGCAAAAGAGTCTCAGAACCTCCAACAGGGAAATATTATAATTTCAAAGTACTAGTTGTGGCATTTTTTCAATTTGTTGGCTTCTGAATTTCTATTACATGAATAATGTATGCCACACACATTGGGATCCAACTCTAGCTTTTTAGTTTATGTTTTTTCTTTTTTTTTCCCTTGAGACAGAAACTCACTGTATAGTCTGGATTGGCCTCAAATACACAGTGATTCTCCTGCTTCAGCCTCCTATACTGGAATTACAGGTGTGAGCCATCACGTCTGGCAGTCTGTCTTTAATTTTTAAATTATTTATTTATTTATTTATTTATTTTATGTTATGGCCGGCTCAGCCTGCCCTGGAAATGGGGCTGGTGCAGCATGTGGTGCTGGGGATCGAACCGAGGTCCCTGCAGTTGCCTAAGCTTGCCTAAGCAGGCGCTTTAGACCACTGAGCTATCTCGCTGGCCCTATCTTTCATTTTTATTTACTTATTTTTTGCGGTACTGGGGATCAAACTCAGGACCCTGCGCTTGTCAAGCAGGTGCTTATGCCGCTGAGCTGTATCCCCAGCCCCAATCCTGTCTTTTCAGACTGTGGTCATTTCATGTGTGCTGCTTTTCTGCATCATGAGATAATAAGCATCCCTCAAGCAGGCCCCTCACTCCTGTGTCCCACCCAGGCCTAGCATTATGCTGAGCCATATTAAATATGCAACCAATCAAAATGCAGAACAGCCAACACACTTCAAGGTAGGCTGTGCTGGAGGACCCATTTTTGTTGATACAAGGTCTTGCTACGCAGTTCAGACTCATAGTGATCCTCCTGTCTCAGCCTCCCTAGCACTGGGATTATAGGCATGGACCACCATGCCTGGTCTTGGTGGCCAGCATGGCACACCCAGGGTTCTGGGACCAGCATGGCATGTAGTACTAGGGATGAAACTCAGGTCCTGTGTTTGCCAGGCAGGCGTTTGGACCGCTGAGCTATCTCTCCAGTTCCAGGGTAGGCTGTATTGGGTTTGATGACAGCACCATGCTGTTAAGAGCAGCACGGTGCCTCAGGAGGTCTCTGCTACTCTACCACTTCCTGCTTGGTGGCCTTAGAAGGTGTCTGCTGAGTGCCTAGCAGGGCTCATGGCGAAGGCTGTGGGCCTCACACACCTGGAGACCACGGAGTTAAGGCCTCATTTTCCACCAGCCTTCTTGAGTCATAACAGCCAAGAAAGAGGCCAAGGGTGAGTGAGGGTCAGAGATCTCGCCCCTCCCACCCCATGGCACAGGGGAAACAGGTATCCGCTGTCCCCTGGCTCCTGGATGCTGGCCTAAGACCCTCACATGTCCCTGGACCTCTGGGTTGGCCTGCCTGCCTACTTCCTTTCATGTAGTTCAATCTGGCCTTGAACTCACTGTATAGATCAGACTGGTGGTCCTCCTGCCTCAGCCTCTCAGGCACTGGAATTATAGGGATTGGCCCATTGGAAACACTTTGGGGTATAACATATGATATAGATCTGTTCCCCGAGGATTTGTTGTAGCTTTGCTGGGTTGAACTAGGGACAACGACAAGAGGGAAGTTACACAGCCATGCCCACCCTATGTATTTTCCAGGGGCAGAACCGTAGCTGGCATCTTTTCTCCTAGTCTGGTTCAGCCAGGCTGCCCAAGGGCCAGAGGAGGCTTAGAGAAATCTGTCCTAACCTCCCACTAATGAGGCCAGAGGAAGGGGCTGCTCCCCAGGGGATGTGCTAGAGAGGGACGCTGGCGTAGATGGGTGGCTTCCATTCACCCTGCATTGCAGAGGCAACCCCAACACTGCCCACCGAGGACGGAAACAGTGCTGGTGTATGGGTCTATCCAAGAAAAATACTCGCCCTGATAGATGTAGGTGTCTAATCCACCCATCGGCTAGGGCTTAGAAAAATATTTACCTTTTAACATCTGTGCAGTATTTTCCCTGCGCAAACACACATCTGCTTGATGGAATGAATGTGGAGTTCAGATGGCTTGAAAGCAAGTTTTCTTAGTAACCGTATAGCTCTGTCTTCACACAGGCAGCCCTGGATTTGTGGTTGGGAGGTTTTTCTCAGATCAACTCATTATTTGAAACAAATAGCTGTAGAGTTTATAAAAGGAAAAGCTCTAGGCAATCCTGGTAATTGGATCTTTAATAACCTCTCACCTCTTAGTAAGTCACTCAGTGCAACAGTTTTTACATTTTCAGCTTGATTCCACAGCCAGTGAGTCTCAGGGTAAGGGTGTGGTGTGTATGAGAGAGAGAGAGAGAGAGAGAGAGAGAGACATAGAGAGAGAGACACAGAGAGAGAGACAGAGAGACAGACACAGACAGAGAGACAGGGACAGAGGCAGAGACAGAGAGAGATAGACAGAGGGGGAAGAGAGAAAGAGACAGAGAGACACAGAGAGAGAGAGACAGACAGAGAGGTAGAGAGACAGACAGTCAGACAGAGAGACAGAAAGACAGAGATAAGGAGAGAGAGAAAGACAGAAAGACAGAGAGGTAGAGAGATATAGAGAAAGATAGACAGAGAGACAGAAAGACAGAGTTGGAGGAGAGAGCAAGACAGAAACAGAGACAGAGATGGGGAAAGAGACAGACAGAGACAGAGAGATAGGGACAGAGAGACAGAGGGAGGAGAGAGAGACAGGGAGATAGAAAGAGATAGAGAGAAGCTTTCATAGAGCATTCCTTCATAGCCAGACTGAGGTTTCAAAATGGCACTTAAAGCTGGGTGTGGTGCACACATCTGTAATCCCAGTACTACTTGGGAGGCTGAGGCAGGAAGATTGCCACTGGGAGGCCAGCCTGGGCTACACGAGACCCTGCCTAAAAATAATACATAAATAAAAGGGAAAAAAAGAGAGAGAAAGAAAACCGGGGCCCTTCTGGATCCAGAGCCCAGGCCAGGCGGTGCCCAGGGTGTGGGCCGCCCTGTCCACTAACCCTCTAACAGACTCTGATTCCTCGGCCTAGGCCATGACGAAGGCACCCCATGCTTTCCTCTGTGCCAGGCGGGGTGAGAAGACCCTGACCCTTCCAGGCTTGCCTTTTCTCTCAGCACCTTTCTTTCCTTCAGGCACGCCCTTAAAGAGCAACCTGGATGCCCCCTGCGGGGCCATCTCCCTCACCCTGAAAAGTTCTGTTCTCAGCAAGTTCAGTCAACAGATGCCCTACTAAGTGCCAGGCAGAGCCAAGTGTGAGGAGGAAAGAAAACTGTGGGGCTCGTGTGCGGGGAGCAAGGCCCAGCCGGGTTCCCGGGGTCGCCTTCCCTAGTGCCGGGCAGTCGCTGAAGTCCTTTTAAGAGCTCCGGACCCGGAAACTCCATCTTGGCATTTTTCAATAGAGAGAATACGCTCATTAAAGCGGTGAAGGCGCCTTTGCCTAGAAAGTTCTTCCGGGCTTCTCTTGCCTAGGCTGCGAGCAGGGCTGAGCCGCGGGCAGACCTGGGTTGAGTCCATCCTGCACCAAGGGGCTTCTCTGCTCTGCCATCCTGTCCCCCGCTGCTGCCCTTTCTCTTTCTGATGTGACCTTCGTCTGCCTTTCTCTGCTTTCTGCTGGCCTAGGAAACCTGGGGATGCCAGATCGCCGGAGCACAGTGTGTGTGACACGTGGGGTTGGGAGGCCAGAGAAAGAAACAAGCGCCCAGCCAAATCCATTCCATTTCCAGGCGGTGCCCTATTAAAACACGTTACCTCTTCTGCTGCTTGCTGGTCCCGAAAGGCAATCCTGTTCCTAATGAGTTTGGTAAAGAAGCCGTTCAGTTCATCTCGGTTCTTATTGGGTAGAATCCGGGCCAGAGGGACCATTATGGATGGAAACGATACTTGAAAGAGAAAAAACAGAAGTGCATTGCAAAGAGGACGACAATAAACCACAGCTATTAGATTCCCACCACGAGGAAGCAAGTGTCGGTCTGCAGCTGGAGTCGCCGCGAGGGCCTGGCCTGACCCCCCAAGGGTCACTCCTAGAGCTGGGGTCACAGCCTGTGGTATCCCTGCCCCTCCAGCCACCCCTGCTCAAGTAAGCACTCAGCAACGAGCCTATCCCCAGCTGGCCCTCAGCAGGCCCTTCTCGGGCTTTAGGTGGGCGTGACAGGTCTGGATATGAGGCCCCAGGTCACTAAATTTCATCAAGAGAGGATATGCTGCAGGTCGGGCCTCACATCTTAGCGAGGGCCAGGAGCTCACTTGCTGTCTTTTTTTTTTTTTTTTTTTCAGTACCAGGGATTGAACTCAGGACCCTGCACTTGCCAGGCAAGTGCTTATTCTACTGAGCTATCTCCCTGGCCCCTTTGCTGTCTTAACTTTGTAGCCTTTTGCGTTTTCTTCCTCTGGATAGCTATCCCCAGAGCAGCCACCTGCGCTGTCCCTAAAAGCTGCCCCAGCCTCCCCGTGTGCCCAGTACAGCCTGGGGCCTGTGTCCTCAGAGGTCCATGGTCAGGTGCACTTAATCCCTCTGAGGGGTGCTGGGCAGAGCCCCTAGGACAGCCTGGGCTGGAGCATGCGGGGACAAGGGGGAGGCTGCATCACCACCACGGTGACCTCTCTTCCTGTTTCAGTGTGGAGCCCACAGAGGGGACAGGACAAGGGCTCCACTGAAACTGGATCAGAATGGGAACAAAATTGGCGGAGGGATGAACAGGAGTGACCAGCTCAGCACAATGGCTGGGAACCATGGCACTCATCAGGGACAATGACCGTATCACTAATGCCCCCATACAATCGAGAAGATGTTAGAAGGGGCCAGAGGGCAAAAAGTCCCTTGTAAAATAAAAATAAAATCAACGGGCCAGTCTCCTCAGCATCGGGCCACCTAGCTGGTGACCTCTGATTCACTACATGGTAGCTTCCTTCCAGTGGAGACAATTTCTGGGGGGAGGTAGGATGCCCCAGAAAATGAAAGGCTTTGAGTTCTGATCTTGGCTCTGTCTTTCCAAGCCTGTTTTCTCATCTGGAAAATGGAGAGAGAATCTTTTATTGTTGGTTTGAGTCAGGTTCTCACTCTGTAGCCCAGACTGAACCCACAGGGATCCTCCCGCCTCAGCCTCCTGAGTGCCTGGATTACAAGGATGGGCCAGCACACTTTTCTCATGGGCTGAAGCCAGGGCGAGCTGAAGCGACCCACGCACAGCATTGAACTTGGATTGCCGCTAACTGTTCTCTGGGTGGCAGTGGTGAAGCAGAGGCTCCCAGCTTTGAAGAGGCCCCAGGCACGGGGAGAGCACCCTGGCGACAACTCTCGGGGGGCCGGGCCGGTGCTGTGAGGAGTGGAGCTCTGAAAGTGGGGCTTAGGCTCCCGGACTGCCAGAGGCGGGGCTGTACTTACAGATTAGGACCAGCAGGGGCCTGGGGAGGTGGGAGGCAAAGAAGCGCCTGCAGTGCTGCACAAAGGGGTCCTCTGGGTCCCTCTGCGAGTCCACTTGGGTGCCGAAGGCCACACTGGCCACCACATCCGTGGCAAATGCTTGGTAGCACCTAGGGAGATGGGGACACTTCAGTTTTGAAAGACAGTGGCCTTGGGTACCCACAATGCACCCCTCCTGACAAAGCCAGGGGCCACCCTCTTGGCCCGCAGAGGAGCTTCCTGCAGCTCTGAGCGGGAGCCTGGAACAGAAGCTGTGGGCTGAGCAGCAGGGGTAGAATGTGGGAAGAGACAGGCTCTGGGGAGGCTGAGGCAGGAGGATCACCAGGATTTCGAGGCTAGCCTGGGCTTCACAGTGAGGACAAGAGTAGCCTGAACTAGACTGAGACACTCCCTTAAAAAAATAATACACAAGAATATAGGAGCGGGTGGGAAGCCATGGAACAGAAATTAGTACAGGGCGTCACTCAGCCCTCAGGCTGTCGCTGGCCTTGAGCTGATGAGCGGAGTCAACACCACAAAGCTACTTTACCCTGTCCTCCCTCTGAGGGAGGGGAAAGAAGAGACACAAAGACTCTGGACGTTACCCCAAAGCTGTGCCTGTGAAGCCCACCTCAGGTCAGAAGCTATTGATTTATTGACACCCATCAAGTGGGTATTGATGGATGACCCGCCTGATTATCTAGTCTTGTTAACTGAACTCCTCATGATTGTACAGTTTTTAAAAGAGCAGCAAACAAAATAGACAAGGGCTCTTCACACCCAAAGAAATACCAGACAAGCTCTACGGCAGCCTTGTGACCAGGTGTAGGTCACCACAGAAATGCACACCGCACTTTAAAAGCAAATAACAGGAGAAGGGTTGGCAGGAAAGCCCGAATACTTCACCTCTTTGGCCTTAGGGAACCTGTCCTGTACGAAGCTGTTCTAAACTACAATTCTTATTGTTTTTTGTTTTCTTACAGGAATAGTCAGATAAAGCTCTTTTTAAGAAGGCTGATAACTGGGGTGTTGGCATCCTTTTATAATTACAACGTCTATTTTTGTCCCTAATGCAGGCACGTATTTAGCTCTCTTCTAGCCCAGTTCCGCAGCCACCAACTTATCATTAAGGGACGAATGACATTCGCGGGTGACTTCTATTGAGAGTGCTTCTTACAGTTGACCACATGTTTCCTCACTATGATAAAAACAAAAAACGAGGCTGTTGGTTGTGAGCTCATCTGACCCTAACGGCTCAAGATTTCAGGGTTATTTAAGGAGTTATTTACTGTGCCTTTATAGCCCCCGAGGCCCATTTATCTCTCACCAATGCACATACTCTGCAGTGACTGAGGACGTGAAGGAGAGCCTTGGCCAACGGTGCAGTGCTAGATAAACGGTGGCCATGATCACGTGTTATTTTATTAGCCGTGGTGCTGATCTGACTCTTCCATCCTATTTGTCCCTCAGCTGCTGTAAACCATGCCTTAAAACAATCCAAAGTTTCTAGCAGAAAAGCCAGGTAATCAGTTGTTTCCGTTTGATGTCTGCCCTAGCCATGGCTTCTGGACAGGGGTGCCCATGTGTTCCTAGATGTGAAAATGGAGGCTGTCCCCTGGGGCCCTGTCCTTTCACCCAGGCATGTCCTACCCACTGTGCGGCTGTGCAGACGGGAGGTCATGCCCACCCATGGACCAACCACTGCTACCTGGGCTTTCCGGGGCAAGGTGCACAGCTCTGGGCTTTGGCCATTTTTGTTTCCTGTTTTAAGTGAATCTCCTTTCGTCTCATTAGTTGAGCCAGCCACGCTTTTGTGAGAGCCAAGGGTTTCCACGACTTGCTGGGCCCAAGGAAATTGCCTAGCAATTGTGTGCAGCTACAAGCAGCAGCCATTCCCAGCTGCGACTTCTCATCGCTAAGGCAGGCCTTACTTCTGGATGTCACAGGCGTCCCCCAGTTCTGCACAGCGTCTTAAATGAGCCAGGAGAAGGTCGCAGGCTTGGCTGATGAGCAGCATCATCTGATAATGGATAACAAAGGAGCAATTAGAGCACCATGCAGGGAGGGTGTCTAATTTGACTATATTCAATGCTTTCTGAAGAAAAAAAAAACAAACAACCTTTTTTGAGAGCACGTTTTCCCTAGCAAAGATGAAGAAGGAAGTTCTAGAGCCGACAGATATTTGTGAAATGCAATAGGTGACAAACATCTACTGTACCTTGAGCCATCTTTTATTTTGCAGGGGGAGAACAACAAGCAAATGCTTTCAAGATTTCAAGCAAATATGGTGAAATAACCGTGAAGGTGTTCCTCGAGTGCTAACGCAAAACCGAGAATCAGCGCTCACTTACTCCGCAAGGGTTTAGCATGCAGATAAACTGACCACACTCTCCTGTTTCTGGGGTTAACCTAGGTCCACACTGTGCCAATTATATGTTAGATCTTCCATGAGAACACAGCACTTTCATATCGGAGGGAACCTAAGGTCATAGATTTCAGCTTCTTAATTAACCCAGGAATTATTTTTAGAGCACGTCTGATGGGTGGTTGTTCGCTTGTGCTTAAGCTGCTTAAGCCTTCGAATACTAGATAACCCGTGACCTCAGGAGAGTGTCTAGCCCACACATGGAAACCTTTTTTTTCATGTTAAGATATTTTTATTATGGAAAATTTCTGGCATAGAGAATGGCGTAATGAATATTCATGCAACCACCACCCAGGTCAACCGATTTTGGCCTTTCAATAAACCTGGTGACTGCCTGTCACTCCACTTCAGTGGGTGGCCCCTATGTGACTTTTTAATTCTCTTTTGAGTATGGCAAGTCAGGAAATGTGGAAGGGAATCAGAGTAAGCAATGCACATTTCAGAACAGCGCCTTGGTCCTGACAATGTGCTGTCTTATGCGTTGCTCTGAGCATCTCCTACGAAAAACATGTTTCAAAATGTTATTTTATGTTTCGATTTCACTATTTTGACACCAGAATATTACACTGGGAGGGGAAGTTTTTGGCCTTTTTTTTTTTAATATTTAAAATTTTATTTTAAAGAGCAAAACTAGAAACAAAAATAGAAAAAGAGTAACAAGCAAGAGTACATATAGTACAGAATTTCAAAACAAGAACAAAGATTTAACAATGGTTGCATTACATCAACCATCATCATCAAATCTGTTTAGATTAATAGATATAGGTATGTAAGATTAGTCAAATAATTAAACATTAACACTTTCAATAAACCTTTTTATTTTTAATTCTTCCAAATGCATTTTGTATATAAGTCACGCTTCTAAAAAAAAAATTATAGGGGTTGAGGATGCAGAAAATGCAAGATCCTGAGTTTGAGTCCTGGTAGGGAGGGGAAGCTTTTGTGTGTTCCCTTTTGCAGCTCCAGAACCTCCAGCAGTGCCTGGCACATAGTAAATGAGTGAATCGTACTGATGACACAGTACCTGCCTTTTGCTCTGAGCACCTCGAGGCATTGGTGAGAATGCCGTGAGATACCTCTCCTCTTATCAGAATGTTATTATACCGAGGCAAAACCTGGCTGCGTCTGCTGTTACTTGGAGCATCAGTGACGCATGGTAAAGACCGGCTCTGCAGGGGCGCTAGAGGGAGAGGCTAGCACTGTTGATGGGTGTGGTCTAGAAGCAGGTCTTTAAGTCATTAGGGATGTGGCCTTAAAGGGTTGTGGGGCCTGGTCTCTTCCTTATCCTTTCAATTTAGTCGCAAAGAAAGTTGATTCATTTTGCCAAGTGCCACTACACTGTGGGCACGCTACAGGCCCCAAACAATGCATACAACTAATCACTGAAGAAAACTTGTAAAACCGTGAGCCCAAGTAACCTTTTTACTTTATAAATCCATTATTGCAGGTATTGTGTGTTACGGTGACAGAAAGCTAATACATCCTCCAACAACTTCTCACTCATTTCATTTCTGTCCACTTCCTTGTGACAGGGCCCCAGCACCCACACAGGGATATGCAACTTCCCAAGACACTTGTCCTCCATCCCTTCCACAACCCCTCTGATCACATGGCTTGCACGGAACTCTTTATTTTTTAATCTGTCTCTCCCAAAAGGCAGCCACATCAGTGGAACACAGCACTGTTTCCGATGCAGTACACAAAGTGGTAAATGCATTGCTTCCTGTAAGCTGCACCCTGCAGCTGCTGCAAGGCCAGGTCTACAGCGACATTTTCAGAAGACACAGCACAGGCACACGAGGCTTGGGCCAGTCACAGGAAAGGACAAGGTCTTATGTGCACAACCATGCATGACTGATTTTTACCCTTTGGGGCCCATTTACCAGAAAGGCTTCACATTTACATCACTTCTGTAAAAATGGCTGTCAGGGCCTGGGGAGGTAGCTCAGTAGAAGAAATGCTTGCCTGGCAAACACAGGGTCCTGAGTTCAATCCCTGGTACCACAAAAAAATAAAAAATAAAAAAAGACTTCCAGGCTCATGTTCTGAACATGATCCTCTATGACCTGCCCTAGAACCTGTGCTGGCTGGAGAAGCTATGTGGAGGGCCACAGGCTAGGCATCTGTGGGTGGCATATGGGGACATGTGACTTCGTTGGACTCCCTCTCTTCTACCTCTACAAGCCAGCCCTGAGTACTCTGTGGTGTTAGGAAAGCACTGTGACCCACAGGCCCCGTTAGTGGCTCTGTTGGGGGACACATGGACAACATGGTGTTGGCCTGTTCTTCCTCTTCCTCGTCCATCTCTCTTTCTTTCTTTCTTTCTTTCTTTCTTTCTTTCTTTCTTTCTTTCTTCTTTCTTGTCTTTTTGAGACAGAATCTCACTATGCAGTTCAGGCTGGCCTTGAGCTCATTTTAGTAGCCCAGGCTGGTCTCGAACTCACATCGATCCTCCTGCCTCAGCCTCCCAAGTGCTGGGATTACAGGCGTGCGCCACTATGCCTGGCCTTCCTCGCCCATCTTTAACGTGGCAAGCATGTCTTCCAAGTCTCCTTTCGGATTGTGGCTGTACGTACAGCGTTGAGTGAAGGCAGCTAAGTCAGGTGCCTGCAGGGATTTTCATCCTCCCTCCGCCAACTGTGCACGGACCCAAGTAAGTACTCGGCCAGATGCCAGCTCGCCAGTGATTGGCTGGAGAAGACCTTGTCAGGTGATCGGCTGGAACAGAAATGCAGGGTACCCCAACTCCCTGTCCTGAATCCCACTCGAGAGAAATAAGCCGGGAATGGTTGTATGCACTGATAATCCAGCCCTGTAGGAGGCTGAGTCAGGAGGATTACAAGTTTGAGCCCAGACTGAATAACTCAATGATGTAACGAGATCTTGCTTCAAAATTAAAAAAAAGAAAAAAAAAAAAGTAGAGTTGGGATGTAGCTCAGGGTGGAAG
>PVKN010005616.1:0-30329 GCA_004027915.1 Capromys pilorides | reverse complement strand
AAATGTCTGCCTGGAAAGCATAAGGTGCTGAGTTCAATATACAGTACTAAGAAAAAGAAAGAAAGAAATATTGCAAACAGATGGAGATTAACTAATACATGCTCAACTAATCAGTGGGTCATAGAAGAAATTAAACTTCTCTTAGAGTCAATTGATAATACCAAAGCACATACCTATCCCCATGAGACACAGTGAAAGCAGTCCTAAGAAAGATGATTGCTATGAACACCCACCTAAAAATAAATAAATACATAAAACCACATTAGGCCCAAATAAATAGTCCAATGATCCACATCAAGGACCTGGGAAAATAAAAGCAATCCAAGTCTAAAGCTAGTACAAGAAAAGAAATTATAAGGATCAGAAAGAAAATTAATAAAATTGGAACTAAAAGAGGATCAGTTAATTCAAGAGCTGGCTTTTCAGAGGAATAAACAAAATAGTTAAATTCTCACCCCAGCCTACCAAACAAAGGAAAGAAAAGGCCCAAATTATTGCAATTAGAAGTGAGAAAGGGAAAATCACAATGGTTACTATTAAAATCTAAAAGATCATTAGTAACTGGCTCAAAAATCTGCACTCAATGTGAAGAATCTAGAAGAGATGGACAGATCCCTAGGCACATAGGAATCACCAGAACAGAACCAAATTGACAAATGTTAAGAAGCAAATACTTCATTCACAAAAGTAGATGTGAATAAATGGAATAGCATTAATGATATCTTTCATCACATGCACTGCATTATGCTTTTCACTGAGTACCATTAATACTTTAAATGGTTATGTTCCCAGAAATGGAAAAACATAGTTTCTAAAATCACCTCATAAAGAGGAAGGCAATTACTGATTTTTAGGACATTTTCTATTGATCCCTCAGGACAAATGAATTGCTTTTCTGATACATGAAAGTGCACACTCAGCACACACACACACATGCACGCACACACACACACACACACACACACACACACAATCCAGGGACACAAGTAATGTCAGCCTGTTTTCTTAATATACAGGAATGTGGGATGAATACATTACTGATAAGAGATCTGAAGATCCTTCTGCCAAGCCCAGGAATATGAGTGGAACCCACGCTCACAATTTCACTAGGTTACCAGGGCACAAAATAAAGTCAAGCTCAGGTTTACATTTAACTTTGGAGGGTGCTCAGTGCAGCCAAAGAAACTTGAGACCTCATACATATCTCCTGTGAATCACATGTATGTGATGGATCACGAACTGCTGATCAACTTGTTGCATTCAACTGAACTGAGAAAGTGTAGATATAAGAAATTAGTATCTCAAGAAGTGGAGATCAATAAACAAAGTCCAGGGACAGTTGTAGTCTGTTACTTGGGAATTCCTGGAAGCTGAGTTTCAAGGAGGCCCATAACAGCTTATCCTGATGGCTCCTTGTTTGTTGTCTCCTCCCTTGCTTGGGATGTTAATGGTTGTCTTTTCCCCTGCTTGGAATGTTTTAAATTAGCATTTGTGTGAACCTAGTGATAGGGAAAAGGTGGAAGTCAATAGAAAATGCAGTCCTCACGTGATCACGTTCACTAGCCCAAAATAAAGCTGAGATGCTTAGATGCTTAGGGAGTTCTAGGCTCACTTTGAGAGAGACAAATCTCAGCGCGACCTCGGAGCAAAATTCATCGGGTCTTCTCATTGTTTCTTTCAGCACTGACTCATAACATACAACAAGACAGTGTGATGCTGGTGTGGCTCAGGATGGTTGTCAGCAGCATAAGAGGCAGAACTGGAGAAGAAGAGGTGAGGGAAGCTGTTAGGGAAGCTGTAGAAGCTGCTGGGAAGCTGTTGGTTCTCTTGGGCTACTCAGTTACAGGACCTGGCTTTCCTCGTGAACTTGGCTGTTTTCATTTCAGGAGCAGCTCAGGACCTTATTGTCACCAAAAATGGCTACAGCTCACTTTGAGGGAGCCCTGGCCCTCACTCTGAGCATGCTTCTTGGCTCCAGAGGGGAAGATGGTGCACCGATCAGTCTCCCAGAGAAGCTTGTTACATTGGCTTTCTTGATGGGAACTCAGCTTTCTTCATCGTTGGAGGAGCTCGGGACATCACTGTTGCTGAGGATGGCTATGGCACTTTTGGGGGAAGCTCTAGTTCTTACCTTGAGTATTGCTTGCTGACTCAGTGCAGATCTCTGAGCCTGCTAGTGCAGATCTTCACCCACCTAGCATAGACTATTTAGCTTTCACCGCTGACCTTTGGGCCTTCCCAGTGCAGATCCATGAAACAGGCCTGCATGAGACATTATTATGGGTTTGTGGGAGGCACTGTTATGGGTTCTAGGTCTTCAGTTTGACTCATGCAAGATATTAGGATCCAGGCCCTCAGCTGGATTCTTTGGTCTTTAGTGTTTGGACAGATTTAATGCACTCTTTGTATATGATTCCTTGGGTGATTCATTATAAAATAATCTTGTAAAATGTTTCCTGCATTGTATTATTCCCCTTACAAAATGCCAAACCAGGGCCAGTGAGATAGCTCAGTGCATTAAAATGGCTGTTTAGGCTGACTCAGGGAATGGGATTTGATCCCTGGCCTGGACCAGTGTACCATGCCAACCCTGCCCCTGGGGCCTGCTGAGATGGTGACTGAGACTGGGTGTGGGGGCACACACCTGTAATCTCAGCGCTTGGGAGGCTGAAAACAGGAGGCTCACTATGAGTTCAATCTTTGTACTGAGAACCTGTAGACCCTATACTAAATACATAAAAAATAAAAAAGAATTTTTAAAAATGCCAAACCACAAAAATGTGTTTTCTTTATGATCACAAAAGAATATTTGGTTTTTTGTTGTTGTTGTTTTAATACATGTTGGGGTCTTTTATGTATGATTTTCTGCTTTCAGAGGTAACTGATTATAACCCCAGTTCAAATCTTGGCTAGCCCAGAATTCTTTTTTTTTCTTTAAGAATATTTGTAAAATATGATTGATTCTATTTCCTTTTATTAATTACTTGAAATTTTATTTTCAAATATTCTTAATAATGAAATATTATATACATATTCGTATTTAGTACAGGGTCTATAGAACATACAGGGTCTCACTATGTAGATCAGACTCAGTGATTCGCCTGGGTTCAGCCTCTCAAAACCTGGTATTATAGGTACACACCACCATGCCCAGTCTCAATCGCCATCTCAGCGCTCCCTGGGGCAGGACCAGCATGGCACACCAAGAATTGAACCTGGCTGCTGCATCTGCCTAAGCAGGTGCTTTAATCAGCTGAGCTATTTGGCCAGTTCTTTTTCATACTATTCTTAATATTAAATTCTAAGCATTCTTAATGTACAATTCTAGATATTCTTAAAATGGACTATTGTGGTTTGTGTCTAGGTGTGGAATCATTGCTGTGACTATACTATACTTGACCATCTAGCTAAAGAGCCTTTATGAGTGGCTTATGGGAAAAGATAAGAAAGGTTTGGAGATAGTCTCTGAAAGAGAAGCTCTGGAATACTTCTGTGTGAGAGATTCTGTCAGAGCTCAGAAAATCAGAATGCTGATAGAAATCCACTCAATAAAGACCACTCAGAAGGTTTCTGCTAAGAAGAGGACTGCATTGGTTGTTGGACTTCAGATGACGTGTTATGGCTTGGCAGAAAGTTTATATGCATTTTGCTCATGTCCAGCAACTTTACCTGAGACTGAGATTAAATCAGCAGATGGTTAATCTGGTAAAATAAATTTCAAGTCAGTCAAATGTTAAGGCAGTGGTGGGACCATTGTTGGGGGTTTTTAGTCAGATTTATGTTGAGAATCAAGAGAAAAGAACCCAGCAGAATGATTTAAAATGTGGGTTTGGCTAGAAAAGAAGCTCCAATAAAGCTGTAGATAGCAAAGATGGAGCTGAGATCTCCATTGCTAAGAAGAAATAGGACAATAGAAAAGATGGCCTGAGAGCATCACAAGAAGTGGCAAACCTCCACCCTTTGTGATATTAAACCTACAAAAGTGAAAGGCTGCTCTGAGGAGAAAGCCACAGAGTGGCATATTCCAAAGTGGCTGTGGTGGCCACCCCTGGTTCCAGAATGCTGGTGTTTCCTGCAGTCAAGAGAGAAGAAAACCTGGCTACTGCTCAAGCTGGCAGCAGACCTTGGCATCATCCATGTGGCATTGGTTTTGGGCATATGAAGAATAAAGGAGTTCTGAGGTTAAGAAGGCTTCCACCAAGATTTCAGAAGGCCTGGGAGGCCCTGAAGTGTACCCCTGGGAGGGTGGTGTGTGAAGCAGAGAGTGAGAAGCCTAAAGTACTTGGAAATCCCAGAAACTTGGAAAAACCTGGAATGTAAATCATTTAAGAAAAACTACAAGAAGGAAGCAAAGTAGGCCTAAGAGAGAAGTCCTGGGAGCTTCTACAAAAGTGCCATAAAGGTGGAGCCACATGGAACTCACAATTTGCCATATATTGCCTTGGGTGTTGAATGTGGAACTATGGGATTTAATGTCTGCCTTGCTGGATTTTGGGCTTGCTTTGGTACCAAAGCTTTGAATCCCTTTATTCATACCTTTTATAATAATAATGATCCTCTTGTGCCATTAAATGTTGGAAGTGTTTTACTTTTCATTTGTTCAGGGGCTCACAGTTAAGAGTTTGCCTTAGACCTTGAAGGAGATTTGGGACTTGGACTTTTCAGCAATTTTGAAACTGTTAGGAATTTGGCAACTCTTAAAGATGGACTAAAATGCGTTTTGCATAAAGGGATGAACATGAGTCTTTGGGGGCTAGGGATGGAATGTAATGGTTTGTATCTAGATGCCTCTCAAAGCCTCACATAGTCATCAGTGGGCTTCTAGAGTGTGATTAATTCATGATCCAATGCTATAATTGTGGGTGTGAGTGCTACACTTGCCCTGAGCTAGATAGACTGAATGCAATATAAGGAAAAGAGAGAGTCTTGCTCTCTGCCACTGCCCCTCCTTTTCATTATTATTACTATTATTATTATTATTATTGTTGTTGTTGTTATTATTATATTCCTCCTTTTTTGATCTTGCTGTTTTGTGGTTTTCGACCACCATGAACTCCTGTCCTCTGCCATGTGTTATTCTGCCTTAGAGCCAGCCGAGTATAGACTGAAACTTCCACAAACTGTGAGCTGCATAAACCTTTCCTTCCTTAATTTTGGGTGTCAGGTATTTTGTCGCAGTAACAAGAGAAACATAACTGAGATATATACTATTAAAATATGAATATTTTTATTTCTTTTCTTTTTTGTTTATGTATTTGGTACAGGGTCTCATTACATACCTCAGGCTTGTAGTTATCCTCCTGTTTCAGTCTCCCCAGAGCCTGGGATTACAGGCGTGCACCACCACACTCAATCTTGGTTGCCAGCATGGTATGTGGTACTGGGAGTGGAGTGCTGGTCCTTGTGCTTGCCAGGCAGATGCTTAAACTGTCGAGCTATCCCCCCAGCCAAAACATAAATATACTTAAATGAAAATTAATACTGTGTTTACATCATCAAAACCATATGGGTTTTATTTTCTTGTCTTTCCCATAAGAGAGTCCCTGGTGAGTATTACTATTATTTTTGGCACTGTTTATTTTGACTTTCTTATTATTATTGTACTAATGATTGATGATTGAACTAATGGCCTCATACAAAGCTATATCCTCAGAACTTTACATTATTTTAAAAATTTGAGAGCCAGGGTATAGCTCAGCAGCATAAGCACCTGCCTAGCAAGAACAAGGTCCTGAGTTTGGTCCCTGGTGCTACAAAACAATACAAACAAACAAACAAACAAACAAACAAAAAAAGCAACCAAACAAACCAAAAAAAAAAACAAAAACAAAAAACCATGACAACAAAAACTTGAGATATTGTCTTACTAAATCACTAAGTTGCTTGCTGGGTAGGAACTTGATATCCTTCTGCCTCAGCCCCCAGAGTGCAGCAATTGGAGTGATCCACCAGCCCCAGCAACTGTAACAATCCCAGGAATATCACCAACAGCACGACCTTGTGACCAAAACATCACCACTTTCTGTGCTGACGTGTGCCCAGCAGTCACTGTGTGACCAGCTATGCATGCTGTCTTGAAGGAAGTGGAGGTCTGGCTCCAGGCCTGCTTTCCTCCAGAGAGGGTCCATAGGGCTATGCCATATGGGTTTCTACATGCTGCTCTCGTGCCACCTCTAGGCAGGCCCACAGGTGGTGGTAACAGAGCTTAGTTCTAGCAGCACAGGCCCCCAATCTCTGTCTATCCTGCTGGAGCTGCAGGCCCAGTGCAAGAGTGGGTCAGGACCGGCTGCTGGGCCCATTTTCTTAGAGACTATTACAAGCACACCCTTAAGGAAGGGTGAGCAGAAGTACAAAAGAGGGCTCTCTGATTAAACCTGACTCTTGCCAGCCTCTCCTCACAGTCCTAAGTGCCCTGCCCTGGTGAAGACCCCAGGCCTCTCCATCATAGCTCCTTCCTCAGTTAGGTGAACAGGGGCTGGAAAGGCCTGCAGGGATCTGGGACTGCTCTCTAGTCTCTGCATTCATCTGCAACCCAGGTAGAGAAGCTGGACCAGGTCACAGCCACAGGAGAAGTGGGCAGCATGGCCGTAACTGTACCCAGTTGCTGTATATGACTGATGACTTCTGCAGAATGGTCCTCAGCCACCCAATAGTCTCTGGTTTTCCAGGGATTCTGCCTTGTCCCAGTTGACCTGTCCCTGGGTCCTCTGATGACTGGCTGTGAGAAGGGATAGGTATTCTGCTGTCTGCCCCTGGAGACCTAAGGCTGTCCCTGGGACTCTGGATCTCCACCAGCACCCCACTCATCTCAGAACACTTGGGGCCATGGGCACCAAGATGGAAGCCAAAGATCTCCTCCTGTCATGCTTTTCCTCCATGGGCATCCAAGCCCAGAAGGACAGCTGAGCAGAAGGGTGGCTCTAAGGCCTGACCACTCTAGGTGGCAGAGCTGGAGAGAAGCCATGTTGCCAGCCAAATGCATCACAGCATGGACTCCTTCATGTGAACTTTTAAGCCCAGGAGAAAAGCCCAGGGCCTTTGGCAGGCCAACTTGCAGCCAGCTGCAGCCAGCCCTGGCCATTGACTGTAGGGGAATAGGGGTGTTAGAGGAGCCCTGCCTGACTCCAACTAGATTTCTCAGATTGACAAACACAGTGAAGCCTTTGCCTTCTTCACAAGAGTGGATGAGTATATCACAGTCAAAATACGTCAGCAACAGCTTAGTTCAAGAAAAAATCACATTCTAAGGGATGGAGTGAGGACACAAGCATATCTTTAGAGGACACAACTGGACATGTAACAACTGTAGAGGTGAAATGAGGTGCTAGTGAGGTCCACATCCAGGTGGGAGCTGTCTCAGGCTCCTCTATTTCTGTGACATGTGCCTCAGCATGCCCTTCCCAAGGTCACACTGCCTGAAGTAGGGGTCCTAAGGTCCCAGTTATAAAATCAGTCACATGAACACTGTCCACACTTGTTGAATTAAAGTAGCATGGCTCCAGAATTCCAACTGCAAGGTAGGTTAGGATTATTAGGTCTTTGTAAGAATTTATCTCACTTTTCCAGACAGGAAACCCAAGAAGTTTTGACTCCAAGGCAGCAAAAGCTGGGTTTTTAATCCATACTCTTGTGAGAGTGGTGCCCTTACAGAGCCAGGCATACTCCAGTTGAGAAGCTAACTCCTGGAATCTGGGGTTCACAGTCATCTTAGTTACTTTTCTCATTGCTGAGACAAAAGCTAAAGTGGAAAAGATTCATTTGACCTACAGTTTGCAGAGGTTTCAGTCCACAGTTGGCTGGCTCCAAGGCAGGGTGGCAAGGCAGAGCGGTGTCACAGAGGAGAAACAGTGGCAGGGCAAGCAGAAAGCAGCAAAGTACTGAATCCTAACCTAGCCCCAAGAAACCAAAACCAGAAAGTCCTCTTGACCCAGCTATTCACTTTCTAGGTAGCTCCATGAAAGTGTTAAAGAAGTCATGTTATAGCAGCACACATTCTAGAATATGAAGTGAAATAATCCAGACTGCAATTTGAATTCTGTACAGCTTCTTTACATGAGAAACTCAAAATATAAATAAAGGAAAATAAAAAAGATGATAAGAAACAAGGAGATAGACTTTGTGGATATGGAAAGAAGATCTGAGCATGGAGGAAGACAGGAGGTGCAGTGGAAGTAAAAACGTTCAAAATGTAATATGTATGTACCAGTTCCACAAGATGAAAAAATTACTATGTATTACAAACATGCTAATAAAAATAGAAAATAATAAATTGTGGTGGTGCATGCCTGTAATCCCAGTTACTCTGGAAGCTGAGGCAGAGGGATCATAATTGTGAAGCCAGCCTAAATAACTTAGACTCTGTCACAAAATAAAAAATAAAAAGGAGCAGGGGTATAGCTCAGTGACAGAACATCACTGGGTTAAATCCCTAGTACTGAAAAAGAAAAAAAAAATTGTGCTAGTCAGCTTCCTATTGCTACGTTAAATACTTGAGATGATCAACTTACAAAGATGATTGACAAGAAGATTGACTCATAGTTTTGGAGGGGCTCAGGCCAGGGTTGATTTGCCTATAGCTCTGAGGCCTGTGCAGTGCAGACCATCATGTCAAAAACTCATGTTGAAATGGCAGGGCTCAGGGTGCTGAAGACCCAAGCATAAAATTATAGCAGCAGAAAGATGTAAGGGAGAAAAGGTAAGCTCTTTCTTCCTCACCTGTCCTAAGGTTTATGGCTGACATTCCTATAATAAAACCTGAGTAACAGAGAGAAGCATAACACATTTGTCTGGCCTTCTCTGTGACTTAAGAGGCTGCAGAAATTAATACTCAAAGAAATATGGAAAACTGAATTTTTTTGGCCAGGTTTAGTGAGAGTGGATAGTATGGAGAAATGTAAGTAGATAAAGAGGTGCAATCTAATGGTAAAAGACAAAACAAAACAAAATGAACAAACAAACAACAACAACAAAAAAAAAACAAAACTGGTGAATTTGGTAAGCCCTTTGTTCATTTTTGTCTTGAAGGTAGTGTTTTTATCTCTCTCAGCTGGGGATAGGAGTACAGTTGAGAATTGCTCTCTATCAAAAACACAGGAGCTTAGGCAAATTATCAAAATATACAGATTATGCACCAAATACCTGAGAAGAACAGCTTGGAGTAGGAAATATTTTTTTTGGCTCACAGTTTCAGTGGACTCAGTCCACAGCTAACTCCAGCACAGGAGATTCACGGTGGAAGGGCATGGTGGAGTAAAGCCACTCCCTCTATGGCATCATGGAAGAATAGCACCAATGAGGAGGAAACGACTGGCCTTTGAGAGACAGTCATGACAGTTTGGGCTGGCTAGAGAGTTTGTAAGGGCAGCTTTGGGATGCTGCGAAAAGCTGATGCAGAGTCATGTGTGAAACATCGGATACTTAACTTCCTGTGGTACACTGATGAGCAGAAGTCTCCCATTACATACCTCCATTTTACCTCAGGAGAATACATGCAAGATCTTTCTTCAAAACCACTGAACTGTTAATAAACAAAAGAAAAGAACATTCAGAGAGAATTATTACCGGATACTCAATGCAGGAAATGTATTATGTGGTAACCGGAATGGAGGATTACAAGCATTTTGATCCTTGGTGCAAAAAGTCAGACATAACATGAAGAAAGAACACTAGTACAGTTTTTGTGCAGTAATAGTTGAAAGTGAAGCAACTTCAAAAGTGGTTTTACTCACCAAACCGAATGGTTTGAAACACTTGCAATACTGTTCCTCTTTGAATTACATCCATTTCCAAAGTGATGTTTTAGTTGGAGTTCTATGTTTAGCTAAACCGGAGAAAAGGCTTTAGTGTCTCTACCTTCACACACATTGTGGCGTTTAGCGGGCTGCTCTGTAATGAGAATTCACTGTTAGAAAAAGAAAGCACAGAGAAGAATCCCTCTGCTTTTCTGAGGGAAAAAAAGTTTTCAAGTATCTCTACCCCATCTGTATCCATGAGATTGAATGGGAAAGAAAGAATGCTTGTGGAGATTCTCAGTAATAATAGTTGAAAATGAAGCAACTTCACAAATGCTTTTACTCACCAAACTGCATACTTTGAAACACTTCGGATACTGTTCCTTTTAGAATAACATCTGTTTAAAAGTGAATTTTGAGCTGGAGTTCTGTGTTTAGGCAAACCAGAGAAAAGAATTTGGTGTTTCTACCTTCACAGACATTTTGGAGTTTAGCTGCCTACACCGTAATGAGAATTCACTTATAGAAACAAAAGCACAGAACAGAGTTTGAGTGCTGCTCTTAGGGAAAGACACGTTGGCAAGTATCTCTACCGCCCTTGCACCCTTTAGAATGAATGGGAAAGAAAGAACACTTGTGCAGTTTCTGTGCAGTAATAGTGGAAAGTGAAGCAGCTTCTCAAATGTTTTTACTCACCAAACGGAATGCTTTGAAACACTTGGGATACTGTTTGTTTTAGAATTACATCCATATCCAAAGTGAATTTTCAGCTGGACTTCTGTGCTTAGCTAAACCGGAGAAAAGGCTTTGGTGTTTCTACCTTCACAGACATTGTGGTGTTTAGCTGGCTGCTGTGTAATGAGAATTCACTGATAGAAACAGAAAGCACAGTGCAGAATCTCCGTGCTGCATTAAGGAAAGAGAAGTTTGCAAGTATCTCTACCTCCCTTCTACCCATAATTAATGGGAAAGAAAGAACACTGGTGCAGGTTCTCAGTGGTAATAGTTGAAAATGAAGCAAATTCACAAAGGCTTTTACTCAACAAACCACATGCTTTGAAACACTTGGAATAGAGTTCCTTTTAGAACTACATACATACCCAAAGAGAAATTTCAGCTAGACATCTGTGTTTAGCTAAACCCGAGAAAAGGCTTTAGTATCTCTACCTTCACAGACATTGTGGAGTTTAGCTGGCTGCTCTGTAATGAGAATTCACTGTTAGAAAAGGAAAGCACGGAGAAGAATCCCTGTGCTTTTCTTAGGGAAAGAAAAGTTTTCAAGTATCTCTACCCCATTTGTATCCATGAGATTGAAAGGCAAAGAAAGAAAGAACGCTTGTGGAGCTTCTGAATAATAATAGTTGAAAGTGAAGCAACTTCACAAATGCTTTAACTCACCAAAGGGCATGCTGTGAAACACTTGGGATACTGTTCCTTTTGGAATCACATCCTTATCCAAAGTGAATTTTCAGCTGGAGTTCTGTGTTTAGCTCAACCGGAGAAAAGGCTTGCGAATGCAAGTATCTCTACTGCCCTTGCACCCATTGGAATGAATGGGAAAGAAAGAACACTTGCGCAGTTTCTGTGCTATAATAGTTGAAAGTGAAGCAACTTCACAAATGCTTTTGCTGACCAAACCGAATGTGTTGAAACACTTTGGATACTGTTCCTTTTAGAATTAAATCCATATCCAAAGTGAATTTTCAGGAGAACTTGAGTGTTTAGCTACACCAGAGAAAAGTCTTTGGTGTGTGTACCTTCACAAACATTGCGGAGTTTAGCTGGCTGCTCTGTAATGAGAATTAACTGTTAGAAACAGAAAGCACACAGCAGAATCCCTGTGCTGTTCTTAGGCAAAGAGACGTTCTCAAGTACCTCTAGCGCCCTTGCACCCAGAACAATGAATGGGAAAGGAGGAACACTTGTGCAGTTTATGTCCAATAAGAGTTGAATGTAAAGCAAATTTATAAATGCTTTCATTCGACAAACCGCATCGTTTGAAAGACTTGAGACACTGTTCCTTTTAGAATTACATCTGTATCCAAAGTGAATTTTCAGCTAGAGTTCTGTGTTTAGCTCAACCGGAGAAAAGGCTTGCGAATGCAAGTATCTCTACTGCCCTTGCACCCATTGGAATGAATGGGAAAGAAAGAACACTTGCGCAGTTTCTGTGCTATAATAGTTGAAAGTGAAGCAACTTCACAAATGCTTTTGCTGACCAAACCGAATGTGTTGAAACACTTTGGATACTGTTCCTTTTAGAATTAAATCCATATCCAAAGTGAATTTTCAGGAGAACTTGAGTGTTTAGCTACACCAGAGAAAAGTCTTTGGTGTGTATACCTTCACAAACATTGCGGAGTTTAGCTGGCTGCTCTGTAATGAGAATTAACTGTTAGAAACAGAAAGCACACAGCAGAATCCCTGTGCTGTTCTTAGGCAAAGAGACGTTCTCAAATACCTCTAGCGCCCTTGCACCCAGAACAATGAATGGGAAAGGAGGAACACTTGTGCAGTTTATGTCCAATAAGAGTTGAATGTAAAGCAAATTTATAAATGCTTTCATTCGACAAACCGCATCGTTTGAAAGACTTGAGACACTGTTCCTTTTAGAATTACATCTGTATCCAAAGTGAATTTTCAGCTAGAGTTCTGTGTTTAGCTAAACTGGAGAAACGGCTTTAGTGTTTCTACATTCACAGACATTGTGGAGTTTTTCTGCCTGCTCTGTAATGAGAATTCACGATTAGAAACACAAATCACACAGCAGAATCCCTGTGCTGTCCTTAGGGAAAGAGACGTTCTCAAGTATCTCTACCGCCCTTGCACCCATAGGAATGAATGGGAAACAAAGAACACTTGTGCAGTTTTTGAGCAGTAATAGTTGAAAGTGAAGCAACTTCACAAGTGGTTTTACTCACCAAACCGAATGCTTTCAAACACTTGGAATATTGGTCCTTTTTGAATTACATCCATTTTCTAAGTGAATTTTTAGTTGTAGTTCTGTGTTTATCTAAAGCAGAGAACAGACTTTGCTGTTGCTACCTTCACAGACATTGTGGCGTTTAGCTGGCTGCTCTGTAATGAGAATTCACTGATAGAAACAGAAAGCACAGTGCAGAATCTCTGTGCTGCATTTGGGAAAGAGAAGTTTGCAAGTATCTCTACCTCCCTTCTACCCATATTAATTAATGGGAAAGAAAGAACACTGGTGCAGATTCCCAGGAGTAATAGTTGAAAATGAAGCAAATTCACAAAGGCTTTTACTCACCAAACTGCATGCTTTGAAACACTTGGAATAGAGTTCCTTTTAGAACTACATACATATCCAAAATGAATTTTCAGCTAGACATCTGTGTTTAGCTAAAGCCGAGAAAAGGCTTCAGTATCTTTACTTTCAGACATTGTGGAGTTCAGCTGACTGCTCTGTAATGAGAGTTCACTGTTAGAAAAAGAAAGCACGGAGAAGAATCCCTGTGCTTCTCTTAGGGAAAGAAAAGTTTTCAAGTTTCTCTACCCCATTTGTATCCATGAGATGGAATGGGAGAGAAAGAAAGAACGCTTGTGGAGCTTCTGAGTAATAATAGGTGAAAATGAAGCAAGTTCACAAATACTTTTACTCACCAAACCGCATGCTTTGAAACACGTGGGATACTGTTCCTTTTAGAACTACATCCATATACACAGTGAATTTTCAGCTAGAGGTCAGTGTTTAGCTAAACTGGTGAAAGGCTTTGGTTATTCTACCGTCACAGACATTGTGGAGTTTAGCTGACTACTCTGTAATGAGAATTCACTTATTCAAACAGAAAGCACAGAAGAGAATTTCAGTGCTGCTCTTAGGGAAAGAGAGGTTTACAAGGATCTCTACCGCCCTTGCACCCATAAGAATGAATGGGAAACAAAGAACACTTGCGCAGTTTCTGTGCTATAAGAGTTGAAAGTGAAGCAACTTCACAAATGCTTTGGCTGACCAAACCGAATGCTTTGAAACACTTGGGATACTGTTCCTCTTAGAATTACATGCCTATTGAAAGTGAATTTTCAGCTGGAATTCTGTGCTTAGCTGAACTGGAGAAAAGGCTTTGGTGTTTCTACCTTCACACACATTGTGGAGTTGAACTGGCTGATGCATAATGAGAATTCACTGTTAGAAATAGAAAGCACACAGCAGAATACCTGTTAAGTTCTTAGGGAAAGAAAGGTTTACAAGTATCTCTACCGCCCTTGCACCCATAGGAATGAATGGCAAAAAAGAACACTTGTGCAGTTTCTGTGCAGTAACAGTTGAAAGAGAAGCAACTTCACAAATGCTTGAAGTCACCAAGGGGTATGCTGTGAAACACGTGGGATACTGTTCCCTCTAGAATGACATCCATATCCAAAGTAAATTTTCAGCTGGAGTTCTGTGTTTAGCTAAACGGGAGAAAAAACTTTGCTGTCCCTACCTTCACACATTGCGGACTTTAGCTGGCTTCTGTGTAATGAGAATTCACTGTTAGAAACAGAAAGCACACAACAGAATCCCTGTGCTGTTCTTAGGGAAAGATAAGTTTATAAGTATCTCCACCACCCTTGCAAACATAGGAATGAATGGGAAAGAAAGAACGCTTGTGCAGTTTCTGTGCAGTAACAGTTGAAAGTGAAGCAACCTCACAAATGCTTGAACTCACCAAAGGGCATGCTGTGAAACGCTTGGGATACTGTTCCTTTTAGAATGACATCTGTATCCAAAGTGAATTTTCAGCTGGAGTTCTTTGTTTAACTAAACCGGAGAAAAGGCTGGTGTTTCTACCTTCACACACATTGTGGAGTTGAGCTAGCTGCTGTGTAATGAAAATTCACTGTTAGAAACAGAAATCACACAGCAGAATCCCTGTGCTGTTCTTAGGGAAAGAGAAATTTACAAGTATCTCTACCGCCCTTGCACCCATAGGAATGAATGGGAAAGAGAGAACACTTGTGCAGTTTCAGTGCAGTCAGAGTTGAAAAGGAAGCAACTTCACAAATGGTTTAACTCACCAAAGGGCATGCTGTGGAAGACTTGGGATACTGTTCCTTTTAGAATGACATCCGTATCCAAAGTGAATTTTCAGATGGAGATGTGTGTTTAGCTAAATCAGAGAAAAGGCTGGTATTTCCACCTTCACACACATTGTGGAGTTGACCTGGCTGCTGAGTAATGAGAATTCACTGTTAGAAACAGAAAGCACACAGCAGAATCCCTGTGCTCTTCTTAGGGAAAGAGAAATTTACAAGTATCTCTAACGCCCTTGCACCCATAGGAATGAATGGGAAAGAAAGAACACATTTTCAGATTCTCTGCAGTAAGAGTTGAATGAGAAGCAAGTCTAGAAATGCTTTAACTCACCTACGAGCATACTGTGAAACACTTGGGATTTTGTTCCTTTTAAAAAGACATATGTATCAAAAATGAATTTTCAGCTGGAGTTCTTTGTTTAGCTAAATGAGAGAAAAGGCTTTGCTGTTTCTATCTTCACTCACATTGTGTAGTTTAGATGGCTGCCGTTTAATGAGAATTCACTGTTAGAAACAGAAAGCACACAGCAGAATCCCTGTGCTGTTCTTAGGGAAAGAGCAGTTTACAAGTATCTCTACACCCCTTGCACCCATAGGAATGAATGGGAAAGAAAGAACACTTGTGCAGTTTCTGTGCAGTAACAGTTGAAAGTGAAGCAACTTCACAAATGATTTAACTCACCAAAGGGCGTGCTGTGAAACGTTTGGGATACAGTTCCTTTTAGAATGACATCTGTATCCAAAGTGAATTTTCAGCTGGAGTTCTGTGTTTAGCGAAACAGGAGAAAAGGCTTTGATGTTTCTACCTTCACACAGATTGTGAAGTTGAGCTGGTTGCTGTGTAATGAGAATTGACTGTTAGAAACAGAAAGCACACAGCAGAATCCTTGTGCTGTTCTTAGGGAAAGATAGGTTTATAAGAATCTCTACAACCCTTGCGCCCATAGGAATGAATGGGATAGAAAGGACACCTGTGCAGTTTCTGTGCAGTAACAGTTGAAAGTGAAGCAATTTCACAAATGCTTGAACTCACCAAAGGGTGTACTGTGAAACACTTGGGATACTGTTCCTTTTAGAATGACATCCGTATCCAAAGTGAATTTTCAACAGGAATTCTGTGTTTAGCTCAATCGGAGTAAAGGCTTTCGAGTTTCTACCTTCACACACATTGTGGAGTTGAGGTGGCTGCTGTGTAATGAGAATTCATTGTTATAAACAGAAAGCACACAGCAGAATCCCTGTGCTCTTCTTAGGGAAAGAGAGGTTTACAAGTATCTCTACCACACTTGCACCCATAGGAATGGATGGGAAAGAAAGAACACTTGTGCAGTTTCTGTGCAGTCAGAGTTGAATGAGATGCAACTTTACAAATGCTTTAACTCACCTATGAGCATACTGTGAAACAGTTGGTATACTGTTTCTTTTAGAAAGACATCCATATCCAAATTGAATTTTCATCTGGAGTTCTGTTTTTAGCTAAACGGGAGAAAAGGCTTTGCTGTTTCTATATTCACTGGCATTGAGAAGTTTAGATGGCTGCTGTGTAATGAGAATGCACTGTTAGAAACAGAAAGCACACAGCAGAATCATGGTGCTGTTCTTAGGGAAAGCTAGATTTATAAGTATCCCTATCACCCTTGCAAACATAGGAATGAATGAGAAAGAAAGGACACTTGTGCAGTTTCTGTGCAGTAACAGTTGAAAGTGAAGCAAATTCACAAATGCTTTAACTCACCACAGGGCCTGCTGTGAAACACTTGGGATACTGTTCCTCTTAGA
The DNA here is from genome assembly GCA_004027915.1 of Capromys pilorides. NCBI lineage: Eukaryota > Metazoa > Chordata > Mammalia > Rodentia > Capromyidae > Capromys > Capromys pilorides. The sequence continues at coordinate 13,779 of PVKN010005616.1, read as the reverse complement.
ATGACATCTGTATCCAAAGTGAATTTTCAGATTGAGTTCTGTGTTTAGCTAAACGGGAGAAAAAACTTTTTTTGTTTCTACCTTCACACACATTGTGGAGTTGAGCTGGCTGCTGTGTAAAGAGAATTCACTGTTAGAAACAGAAAGCACATAGCATAATCCCTGTGCTGTTCTTAGGGAAAGAGAGGTTTACAAGTATCTCTATCCCCTTGCACCCATAGGAATGCATGGGAAAGAAAGAACACATTTGGAGTTTCTGTGCAGTAACAGTAAAAAGTGAAGCAACTTTACGAATGCTTAACTCACCAAAGTGCATGCTGTGAAACGCTTGGGATACTGTTCTTTTTAGAATGACATCCGTATCCAAAGTGAATTTTCACCTGGAGTTCTGTGTTTAGCTCAACCGGAGAAAAGGCTTTGGTGTTTCTACCTTCACACACATTTTGGAGTTGAGGTTGCTGCTGTGTAATGAGAATTCACTGTTAGAAACAGAAAGCACACAGCAGAATCCTTGTGCTGTTCTTAGGGTAAGAGATGTTTACAAGTATCTCTCCGGCACTTGCACCCATACGAATGAATGGGAAAGAAAGAACACTTGTGCAGTTTCTGTCCAATAAGAGCTGAAAGTAAAGCAACTTCACAAATGCTTTCATTTGACAAACCGCATCGTTCGAAAGACTTGAGACACTGTTCCTTTTAGAATTACATCTGTATCCAAAGTGAATTTTCAGCTAGAGTTCTGTGTTTAGCTAAACTGGAGAAAGGGCTTTAGTGTTTCTACATTCACAGACATTGTGGAGTTTTTCTGCCTGCTCTGTAATGAGAATTGACGATCAGAAACAGAAATCACACAGGAGAATCGCTGTGCTGTCCTTACGGAAAGTGACATTCACAAGTATCTCTACTGCTCTTACACCCATAAGAATGAATGGGAAACAAAGAACACTTGTGCACTTTTTGAGCAGTAATAGTTGAAAGTGAAGCAACTTCACAAGTGGTTTTACTCATAAAACTGACTGCTTTGAAATACTTGGAATACTGGTCCTTTTTGAATTACATCCATTTCCTACGTGAATTTTTAGTTGTAGTTCTGTGTTTATCTAAAGCAGAGAACAGGCTTTGCTGTTTCTACCTTCACAGACATTGTGGCATTTAGCTGGCTGCTCTGTAATGAGAATCCACTGTTAGAAACAGAAAGCACACAGCAGAATGCTTGTGCTGTTATTAGGGAAAGACAGGTTTATAAGAATCTCTACCACCCTTGCAAACATAGGAATTAATGGGAAAGAAAGGACACTTGTGCAGTTTCACAGCAGTAAGAGTTGAATGAGAAGCAACTATACAAATACGTTAACTCACGTACGAGCATACTGTGAAACACTTGGGATACTGTTCCGCTTAGAAAGACATCCATATCCAAAGTGAATTTTCAGCTGGAGTTCTGTTCTTATCTAAAGCGGAGAAAAGGCTTTGCTGTTTCTATCTTCACTGACATTGTGGAGTTTAGATGGCTGCTGTGTAATGAGAATTCACTGTTAGAGATAGAAAGCACACAGCAGAATCATTGTGCTGTTCTTGGGGAAAGATAGTTTTATAACTATCTCTACCGCCCTTGCACCCATAGGAATGAATGGGAAAGAAAGAACACTTGTGCAGTTTCTGTGCAGTAACAGTTGAAAGTGAAGCAACTTCACAAATGCTTTAACTCACCAAAGGGCATGCTGTGAAACACTTGGGATACTGTTCCTTTTGGAATCACATCCTTATCCAAAGTGAATTTTCGGCTGGAGTTCTGTGTTTAGCTTAACCGGAGAAAAGAGTTGTGAATGCAAGTATCTCTACCTCCCTTGCACGCATAAAAATGAATGGGAAAGAAAGAACACTTGCGCAGTTTCTGTGCTATCATATTTGAAAGTGAAGCAACTTCACAAATGCTGTTGTTGACCAAACCGAATGTGTTGAAACACTTTGGATACTGTTCCTTTTAGAATTAAATCCATATCCAAAGTGAATTTTTAGGAGAACTTGAGTGTTTAGCTACACCAGAGAAAAGCCTTTGGTGTGTGTACCTTCACAAATATTGCGGAGTTCCGCTGGCTGCTCTTTAATGAGAATTAACTGTTAGAAACAGAAAGTACACAGCAGAATCCCTGTGCTGTTCTTAGGCAAAGAGATGTTCGCAAGTATCTCTAGCGCCCTTGCACCCAGAAGAATGAATAGAAAAGAAAGAACACTTGTGCAGTTTCGGTCCAATAAGGGTTGAAAGTAAAGCAACTTCACAAATGCTTTCATTCGACAAACTGCATCGTTTGAAAGACTTGAGACACTGTTCCTTTTAGAATTACATCTGTTTTCAAAGTGAATTTTCAGCTAGAGTTCTGTGTTTAGCTAAACTGGAGAAAGGGCTTTAGTGTTTCTACATTCACAGACATTGTGGAGTTTTTCTGCCTGCTCTGTAATGAGAATTCATGATTAGAAACAGAAATCGCACAGCAGAATCCCTGTGCTGTCCTTAGGGAAAGAGAGGTTCGCAAGTTCACAAGTGGTTTTACTCACCAAACTGCATGCTTTGAAACACTTGGAATAGAGTTCTTTTTAGAACTACATACATATCCAAAATGAATTTTCAGGTAGACGTCTGTGTTTAGCTAAAGCCGAGAAAAGGCTTTAGCGTATCTATCTTCACAGACATTGTGGAGTTTAGCTGACTGCTCTGTAATGAGAGTTCACTGTTAGAAAAAGAAAGCACGGAGAAGAATCCCTGTGCTTCTCTTAGGGAAAGAAAAGTTTTCAAGTATCTCTACCCCATTTGTATCAATGAGATGGAATGGGAGAGAAAGAAAGAACGCTTGTGGAGCTTCTGAGTAATAATAGGTGAAAATGAAGCAAGTTCACAAATAGTTTTACTCACCAAACCACATGCTTTGAAACACGTGGGATACTGTTCCTTTTAGAACTACATCCATGTACAAAGTGAATTTTCAGCTAGAGGTCAGTGTTTAGCTAAACTGGTGAAAGTCTTTGGTTTTTCTACCTTCACAGACATTGTGGAGTTTAGCTGACTACTCTGTAATGAGAATTCACTTATTCAAACAGAAAGCACAGAAGAGAATTTCAGTGCTGCTCTTAGGGAAAGAGAGGTTTACAAGTATCTATACCGCACTTGCACCCATAAGAATGAATGGGAAACAAAGAACACTTGCGCAGTTTCTGTGCTATAAGAGTTGAAAGTGAAGCAACTTCACAAATGCTTTGGCTGACCAAACCGAATGCTTTGAAACACTGGGGATACTGTTCCTCTTAGAATTACATCCCTTTTGAAAGTGAATTTTTAGCTGGAGTTCTGTGCTTAGCTGAACCGGAGAAAAGGCTTTGGTGTTTCTACCTTCACACACATTGTGGAGTTGAACTGGCTGCTGTATAATGAGAATTCACTGTTAGAAATAGAAAGCACACAGCAGAATACCTGTTAAGTTCTTAGGGAAAGAGAGGTTTACAAGTATTTCTACTGTGCTTACACCCACAGGAATGAATGGGAAAGAAAGAACACTTGTGCAGTTTCAGTGCACTCAGAGTTGAAAGGGAAGCAACTTCACAAATGGTTTAACTCACCAAAGGGCATGCTGTGAAAGACTTGGGATACTGTTCCTTTTAAAATGACATCCGTATCCAAAGTGAATTTTCAACAGGAATTCTATGCTTAGCTTAACTGGAGAAAAGGCTTTGGAGTTTCTACCTTCACACACATTGTGGAGTTGAGCTGGCTGCTGTGTAATGAGAATTCACTGTTGGAAACAGAAAGCACACAGCAGATCGCTGTGCTGTTCTTAGGGAAAGAGAGGTTTACAAGTATCTCTTCTGCTTTTGCACCCATAGGAATGGATGGGAAAGAAAGAACACTTGAGCAGTTTCTGTGCTATAATAGTTGAAAGTCAAACTACTTCAGAAATGCTTTGCCCGACCAAACCGAATGCTTTGAAACACTTGGGATACTGTTCCTCTTAGAATTACATCCCTATTGAAAGTGAATTTTCAGCTGGGTTTCTGTGCTTAGCTGAACTGGAGAAAAGGCTTTGGTGTTTCTACCTTCACACACATTGTGGAGTTCAGCTGGCTTCTGTATAGTGAGAATTCACTGCTAGATATAGAAAGCACACAGCAGAATACCTGTTAAGTTCTTTGGCAATGAGAGGTTTACAAGTATCTCTACCGCCCTTGCACCTATAAGAATGAGTGGGAAAGAAAGAACACGTCTGTAGTTTTTGAGCAGTAACATTTGGAAGAGAAGCAATTTAACAAATGCTTGAACTCACCAAGGAGTATGCTGTTAAACACTTGGGATACTGTTCCTTATAGAATGACATCTGTATCCAAAGTGAATTTTCAGCTGGAGTGCTATGCTCAGCTAAACAGGAGAAAAGGCTTTGGTGTTTCTACCTTCACACACATTGTGGAGTTGAACTGGCTGCTGTGTCATGAAAATTCACTGTTCGAAACAGAAACCACACAGCTGAAGCCCTGTGCTCTTCTTAGGGAAAGAGAGGTTTATAAGAATCTCTACCACCCTTGAACCCATAGGAATGAATGGAAAAAAAGAACACTTATACAGTTTCTGTGCAGTAAGAGTTGAAAGTGAAGCAACTTTACAATGCTTGAACTCACCAAAGGGAAGCTGTGAAACACGTGGGATACTGTTCCTTCTAGAATGACATCCGTATCGAAAGTGAATTCTCAGCTGGAGTTCTGTGTTTAGCTAAACGGGAGAAAAAACTTTGCTGTCCCTACCTTCACACAAGGCGGACTTTAGCTGGCTGGTGTGTAATGAGAATTCACTGTTAGAAACAAAAAGCACACAGCAGAATCCCTGTGCTGTTCTTAGGGAAAGACAGGTTTAAAAGAATTTCTACCACCCTTGCAAACATAGGAATGAATGGGATAGAAAGGACACCTGTGCAGTTTCTGTGCAGTAACAGCTGAAAGTGAAGCAATTTCACAAATGCTTGAACTCACCAAAAGGCGTGCTGTGAAACACTTGGGATACTGTTCCTTTGAGAATGACATCCATATCCAAAGTGAATTTTCAGCTGGAGTTCTGTGTTTAGCTAAACCGGAGAAAAGACTAGTGTTTCTACCTTCACACACATTGTGGAGTTGAGCTGGCTGCTATGTCATGAGAACTCACTTTTAGAAGTAGAAAGCGCACACAAGAATTGCTTTGGTGTTCTTAGGGAAAGAGAAGTTTAGAAGTACTTCAACCACCCTTGCAGCCATAGGAATGAATGGGAAAGGAAGAACACTTGTGCAGTTTCGGTGCAGTAACAGTTGAAAGTGAAATAACTTCACAAAAAATTTAACTCACCAAAGGGCGTGCTGTGAAAGCCTTTGAATTCTGTTCCTTTTAGAATGACATCTGTATCCAAAGTGAATTTTCAGCTGCTTTTCTGTGTTTAGATAAACCGGAGAAAAGCCTTTGGTGTTTCTACCTTCACGCACATTGTGGAGTTGAGCTGGTTGCTGTGTAATGGGAACTAACTGTTAGAAACTGAATGCACACCGCAGAATCGCTGTGCTGTTCTTAGGGAAAAAGAAATTTACCAGTATTTCTACGGAACTTGCACCCTTAGTAATGAACGGGAACTAAAGAACACTTGTGTAGTTTCTGTACAGTTACAGTTGAAAGAGAAGCAACTTCACAAACGCTTTAACTCACCAAAGGGCATGCTGTGAAACACTTGGGATACTGTTTCTTTTAGAATGACATCCGTATCCAAAGTGAATTTTAAGCTGGAGTTCTGTGTTTAGCTAAACCAGAGAAAAGACGTCGGTGTATCTACCTTCACACACATTGTGGAGTTGAGCTGGTTGCTGTGTAATGAGAACTCACTGTTAGAACAGATAGCAAGCAGCAGAATCGTAGTGCTGTTCTCAGGGAAGTAGAATGCTACATGTATCTCTACCACCCTTGCACCCATAGCAATGAATGGGAAAGAAAGAACACTTGTGCAGTTTCTGTGCAGTAACAGTTGAAAGTGAAGGAACTTCACAAATGCTTTAACTCAGCAAAGGGCATGCTGTGAAACACTTGGTATACTGTTCCTTTTAGAATGACATTCGTATCCAAAGTGAATTTTCAGCTAGAGTTCTGTGTTTAGCTAAACCGGAGAAAAGAGTTCGGTGTTTCTACCTTCACACACATTGTGGAGTTGAGCTGGCTGCTGTGTAATGAGAACTCACTGTTAGAAACAGACAGCACACAGCTGAATCGCTGTGCTATTTTTAGGGAAAGAGAAGTTTACAAGTATCTTTACCGCACTTGCACCCTTCGGAATGAATTGGAAACAAAGAATCCTTGTAAAGCTTCTGTTCAGTAATAGTTGAAAGTGAAGGAACTTCACGAATGCTTTAACTCACCAAACGGAATGCTGTGAAACACTTGGTATACTGTTAATTTTAGAATGACATCGGTATCTAAAGTGAATTTTAGCTGGAGTCCTGTGTTTAGCTGAACCGGAGAAAAGACTTCCGTGTTTCTACTTTCACACACATTGTGAAGTTGAGCTGGCTGCTGTATAATGAGAACTCACTGTTAGAAGTAGAAAGCACACATCAGAATTGCTGTGCTGCTCTGAGGGAAAAATAAGTTTACAAGTATCTCTACCGCCCTTGCACCCACAGGAATGAATGGGAAAGAAAGAACACTTGTGCAGTTTCTGTGCAGTAACAGTTGAAAGTGAAGCAACTTCACAAGTGCTTTAACTCACCAAAGGACATGCTGTGAAACACTTGGGATACTGTTCCTTTTAGAATGATATCTGTACCCAAAGTGAATTTTCAGCTGGAATTCTTTGTTTGTTTAACCAGAGAAAAGACTTTGGTGTTTCTACCTTCACACACATTGTGGAGTTGAGCTGGCTGCTGTTTAATGAGAACTCACTCTTAGAAACAGAAAGCACACAGCGGAATCACTGTGCTGTTCTAAGGGAAAGAGAAGTTTACAAGCATCTCTACCGCCCTTGCACCCATAGAAATGAATAGGAAAGAAACAACACTCGTGCTGTTTCTGGGCAGTAACAGTTGAATGTCATGGAACTTAACAAATGCTTTAACTCACCACAGTTCAGTCTGTGAAACACTTGGCTTACTGTTCCTGTAAGTATTACATCCGCATCCAAAGTGAATTTTCAACTGGAGTTCTGTGTTTACCTAAAAAGCACAAAACAATTTGGTGGTTCTACCTTCACACACATTGTGCAGTTTAGCTGGCTTCTGTGTAATGAGAATTCACTGTTAGGAACAGAAATCACACAGCAGAATCCCTGTGATGTTCTTAGGGAAAGAGAAGTTTGCAAGTATCTCTACCTCCTTTACACGCTTAGGAATTAATGGGAAAGTAAGAACTCGTGCAGTTTCTGTGCAGTAAAAGTTCAAAGTCAGGGAACTTCACAAATTCTTTAACTCACCAAAGAGCATGCTGTGAAACACTAAGCATAGAGTTCCTTTTAGGATGACATCCGTATCCAAAGTGAATTTTCAGGTGGAGTTCTGTGTTTAGCTAAACCAGACAAAAGGCTTTGGTGGTTCTACCTTCACACACATTGTGAAGTTTAGCTGACTTCTCTGTAACGAGGATTCACTCCTAGAAACAGAAAGCACACAGCAGAATCTTTGTGCTTTTATTAGGGAAAGGGAAGCTTGGAAGTATCTCTAACGCCCCTTCAACATTAGGAACGAATAGTAAAGAAAAACACTCGTGCGGTTTCGGTGCAGTAACATTTGAATGTGAAGTAACTTCACAAATGCTTTAACTCATCAAATTGCATGCTGTAAAACACTTAGAATACTGTTCCTTTCAGAATGACCTCCGTATCCAAAGTGAATTTTGAGCTGGAGTTCTGAGTTTAGCACAACGAGACAAAAGGCTTTGGTGGTTCTACCTTCAAACAAATTGTGAAGATTAGCTCGCTGCTGTGTAATTAGAATTCTCTGTTAGAAACAGAAAACACACAGCAAAATCACTATGATGTTATTACTGAAAAGAAGTTTGCAAGTATCTCTACCGTTCTTGCACCCATAGGAAAGAATAGGAAAGAAAGAACACTTGTGCAGTTTCTGTGCAGTAACAGTTGAAAGTGAAGCTACTTCATAAATGCTTTCACTCACCTAAATCCATACTGTGAAACACTTGGCTTACTGTTCCTTTTACAATGACATCCGTATCCAAATTGAATTTTCAGCTGGCGTTCTGTGTTTAGATAAACCAGAGAAAAGGCTTTGGCTGTTCTGCCTCCCCACACATTGTGGAGTTTAGCTGGAGGCTGGGTAAACAGAATTCACTGTTAGAAACAGAAAGCACACAGCAGAATCCCTGTGCTCTTGTTAGGGAACGAAAAGTTTACATGTACCTCTGACGCCCTTGCACCCACAGGAATGAATGGGAAAGAAACAACAATCGTGCACTCTTTTTCTAAAACACTCTGTTTCTAAAAGTGAGTTCTCATTACGCAGCAACCAGCTCAACTCCACAATGTGTGTGAAGGAAGAAATACCAAAGTCTTTTCTCCGGTTTACATAAACACAGTACTCCAGCTGAAAATTCACTTTGGGTACGGATGTCAATCTAAGAGGGACAGTATCCCAAGTGTTTCACAGCATGCCCTTTGGTGAGTTAAAACATCTGTGAAGTGATTTCACTTTCAACTTTCACTGCAGAGAAACTGCACAAGTGTTCTTTCTTTCTCATTCATTCCTATGGGTGCCAGGGCGGTAGAGATACTCGTAAACTTCTCCTACTCTTAGATCAGCACTGAGATTATCCTATGTGCATTTTGTTTCTAACAGTGAGTTCTCATTACACAGCAGCCAGCTCAATTCCACAATGTGTGTAAAGATAGAAAAACCAAAGACTTTTACCCGGATCATCTAAACACAGAATTCTAGCTGAAAATTCACCTTGGGTACCGATGTCATTCTAAAAGGAACAGTATCCCAAGTGTTTCACAGCATGCCCTTTGGTGAGGTAAAGCATTTGTGAAGTTGCTTCACATTCAACTGTTACTGCACAGAAACTGCACAAGTGTTCCTTCTTTCCATTCATTCCGAAGGGTGGAAGGGCGGTAGAGATACTTGTAAACTTCTCTTTCCTTAAGAACAGTACAGCGATTCTGCTGTGTGAATTCTGCTTCCAAGAGTTAGTTCTCATTACACAGCAGCCAGCTCAACTCCACAATGCGTGTGAAGGTAGAAACACCAAAGTGTTTTTTCCGATTTAGCAAAGCACAGAATTCCAGATGAATATTGTCTTTAGATACTGATATCATTCTAAATGGAACAGTTTCCCAAATGTTTCACAGCGTGCCCTTTGGTGAGTTAAAGCATTTGTGAAGTTGCTTCATTTTCAACTGCCACTTCTCAGAAACTGCACAAGTTTTCTTTCGTTCCCATTCATTCCTAAGCGTGCAAGGGCTGTACAAACACTTGTAAACTTCTCTTTCCCTAAGAACAGCACAGCGATTCTACTGTGTGCTTACCGTTTCTAACACTGAGTTCTCATTACACAGCAGCCAGTTCAACTCCACAATGTGTGTGAAGGTAGAAACACCAAAGTCTTTTCTCCGATTTAGCTAAACACAGAACTCCAGCTGAAAATTCACTTTGGATACGGATGTCATTCTAAAGGGAACAGTATCCCAAGTGTTTCACAGCATGCTCTTTGGTGAGTTAAAGCATTTGTGAAGTTGCTTCACTTTCAACTGTTACTGCACAGAAACTGCACAAGTGTTATTTCTTTCCCATTCATTCCTATGGGTGCAAGGGCTTTGGAGATATTTGTAAACTTCTCTTTCCCTAAGAACATCAGAGCTATTCTGCATTGTGCTTTCTGTTTCTAACAGTGCGTTCTTATTACACAGCAGGCTGCTCAACTCCACAATGTGTGTGAAGGTAGAAACACCAAATTCTTTACTCCGTTTTAGCTAAACACAGAACTCCAGCTGAAAATTCACTTTGGGTACGGATGTTATTCTAAAAGGAACAGTATCCCAAGTGTTTCACAACATGCCCTTTGGTGAGTTAAAGCATTTGTGAAGTTGCTTCACTTTCAACTGTTACTGCACAGAAACTGCACAAGTATTATTTCTTTCCCATTCATTCCTATGGGTGCAAGGGCTTTGGAGATATTTGTAAACTTCTCTTTCCCTAAGAACATCAGAGCGATTCTGCATTGTGCTTTCTGTTTCTAACAGTGCGTTCTTATTACACAGCAGACTGCTCAACTCCACAATGTGTGTGAAGGTAGAAACACCAAAGTCTTTACTCCGTTTTAGCTAAACACAGAACTCCAGCTGAAAATTCACTTTGGATACGGATGTCATTCTTAAAGGAACAGTATCCCAAGTGTTTCACAGCATGCCCTTTGGTGAGTTAAAGCATTTGTGAAGTTGCTTCACTTTCAACTGTTTCTGAACAGAAACTACACAAGTGTTCTTTCTTTCTAAGTCATTCCTATAGGTGCAGGGGCGGTAGAGATACTTGTAAACTTCTCTTTCACTAAGAAGAGCACAGTGATTCTGCTGTGTGCTTTCTGTTTCTAACAGTGAGTTCTCATTACACAGCAGCCAGCTCAAATCCACAATGCGTGTGAAGGTAGAAACACCAAAGTGTTTTCTCCGGTTTAGCAAAGCACAGAATTCCAGCTGAATATTAACTTTATATACTGATTTCATTCTGAAAGGAACAGTTTCCCAAATGTTTCACAGCGTGCCATTTGGTGAGTTAAAGCATTTGTGAAGTTGCTTCACTTTCAACTGCTACTTCTGAGAAACTGCACAAGTTTTCTTTCGTTCCCATTCATTCCTATGGAAGCAAGGGCTGTACAAATATTTGTAAACTTCTCTTTCCCTAAGAACAGCTCAGCAATTCTGCTGTGTGCTTTCTATTTCTAACAGTGAGTTCTCATTACACATCAGCCCGCTCAACTCCACAATGTGTGAAGGTAGAAATACCAAAGTCTTTTATCCGGTTTAGCTAAACACAGAACTACAGCTGAAAATTCACTTTGCGTACGGATATCATTCTAAAAGGAACAGTATCCCAAGTGTTTCACAGCATGTCCTTTGGTGAGTTGAAGCATTTGTGAAGTTGCTTGAATTTAAATGTTACTGCACAGAAACTGCACAAGTGTTCTTTCTTTCCCATTCGTTCCTATGAGTGCAAGGGCTGTAGAGATACTTTTAAACTTCTCTTTCCAAAAGAACAGCACAGCGATTCTGCTGTGTGCTTTCTGTTTCTACCAGTGCGTTATCTTACTCAGCAGCCAGCTCAACTTCACAATGTGTGTGAAGGTGGAAGTCCCAAACGCTTTCCTCCGGTTTAGCTAAACACAAAACTCCAGCTGAAATTTTACTTTGGATACGGATGTAATTCTAAAAGGAACAGTATCCCAAGTGCTTCACAGCATGCCTTTTGGTGAGTTAAAGCATTTGTGAAGTTGCTTCACTTTCAACTGTTACTGCACAGAAACTGCACAAGTGTTCTTTCTTTCCCATTCATTCCTATGGGTGCAAGGGCGGTAGAGATGCTTGTAAACTGCTCATTCCCTAAGAACAGCACAGCGATTCTGCTGTGTGCTTTCTGTTTCTTACAGTGAGTTGTCATTCCACAGCAGCCAGTTGAATTGCACAATGTGTGTGAAGCTAGAAACAGCAAAGTCGTTTCTCCGGTTCAGCTAAACACAGTACTCCAGCTGAAAATTCACTTTGGGTACGGATGTCAATCTAAGAGGGACAGTATCCCAAGTGTTTCACAGTATGCCCTTTGGTGAGTTAAAGCATTTGTGAAGTTGCTTCACTTTCAATTGTTACTGCATAGAAACTGCACAAGTGTTCTTTCTTTCTCATTCATTCCTATGGGTGCAAGGGCGGTAGAGATTCTTCTAAACTGCTCTTTGCCTAGGAACAGCACAGCGATTCTGCTGTGTCCTATCTGTTTCTAACAGTGAATTCTCATTCCAGAGCAGCCAGTTCAATTCCACAATGTGCGTGAAGCTAGAAACAACAAAGTCTTTCCTCCGGTTTAGCTAAACACAGTACTCCAGCTGAAAATTCACTTGAGTACGGATGTCATTCTATAAGGAACAGTATCCCAAGTGTTTCACAGCATGCCCTTTGGTGAGTTAAAGCTTTTGTGAAGTTGCTTCACTTTCAACTGTTACTGCACAGAAACTGCACAAGTGTTCTTTCATTCCCATTAATTTCTAAGGGTGCAAGGGCGGTAGAGATACTTCTAAACTGCTTTTTCCCTAAGAACAGCACAGCGATTCTGCTGTGTGCTTTCTGTTTCTAACAGTGAGTTCTCATTCCACAGTAGCCAGTTCAATTGCACAATGTGTGTGATGCTAGAAACAGCAAAGTCGTTTCTCCGGTTTAGGGAAACATAGTACTCCAGCTGAAAATTCACATTGGTTACGGATGTCATTCTAAAAGGAACAGTATCCCAAGTGTTTCACAACATGCCCTTTGGTGAGTTAAAGCTTTTGTGAAGTTGCTTCACTTTCAACTGTTACTGCACAGAAACTGCACAAGTGTTCTTTCTTTCCCATTCATTCCTATGGGTGCAAGGCCAGTAGAGATACATGTAAACTGATCTTTCCCTAAGAGCAGCACAGCGATTCTGCTGTGTGCTTTCTGTTTCTAACAGTGAGTTCTCATTCTACAGCAGCCGGTTCAATTCTACAATGTGTGTGAAGCCAGAAACAGCAAAGTCTTTTCTCCGGTTTAGCTAAACACGGTACTCTAGCTGAAAATTCACTTTGGGTACGGATGTCATTCTAAAGAAAGAGTATCCCAAGTGTTTCACAGCATGCCCTTTGGTGAGTTAAAGCATTTGTGAAGTTGCTTCACTTTCAACTGTTACTGCACAGAAACTGCTCAAGTGTTCTTTCTCTCCCATTCATTCCTATGGGTGCAAGGGCGGTAGAGATACTTGTAAACTGCTCTTTGCCTAAGAATAGCACAGCGATTCTGCTGTGTGCTTTCTGTTTCTAACAGTGAGTTATCATTCCACAGCAGCCAGTTCAATTCCACAATGTGTGTGAAGCTAGAAACGGCAACGTCTTTTCTCCGGTTTAGCTAAACACAGTACTCCAGCTGAAAACTCACTTTGGGTACGGATGTCATTCTATAAGGAACAGTATCCCAAGTGTTTCACAGCATGCCCTTTGGTGAGTTAAAGCATTTGTGAAGTTGCTTCAATTTCAACTGTTACTGCACAGAAACTGCACAAGTGTTCTTTCTTTCCCATTCACTCCTATGGGTGCAAGGGCGGTAGAGATACTTGTAAACTGCTCTTTCCCTAAGAAGAGCACAGCGATTCTGCTGTGTGCTTTCTGTTTTTAATAGTGAGTTCTCATTCCACAGCAGCCAGTTCAATTCCACAATGTGTGTGAAGCTAGAAACAGCAAAGTCGTTTCTCCGGTTTAGCTAAACACAGCACTTTAGCTGAAAATTCACTTGAGTACGGATGTCATTCTATAAGGAACAGTATCCCAAAAGTTTCACAGCATGCCCTTTGGTGAGTTGAAGCATTTGTGAAGTTGCTTCACTTTAAACTGTTACTGCACAGAAACTGCACAAGTGTTCTTTCTTTCCCATTCATTCCTATGGGCTCAAGGGCAGTAGAAATACTTGTAAACTGCACTTTCCCTAAGAACAGCACAGCGATTCTGCTGTGTGCTCTCTGTTTCTAACAGTGAGTTCTCATTCCACAGCAGCCAGTTCAATTCCA
>PVKN010005615.1:0-30330 GCA_004027915.1 Capromys pilorides | reverse complement strand
AGTACTACTTGGCCATAAAGAAGGGTAAACTGGAGATATTTCTGGGTAAATAGATGCACCTTGAGCCTATATTATTCTGTGAAAAATATTGAACACACATATGTAAATCACCTCGCTTCTCTAGTATGAGAAACTGAAAGCATAAATAAAGATCAAAATGTATGCTAAATAATATGAAATAGGAAAAAAAAAGTTCAACTGATAAGGGGAACATGGAGGGAAGAGGGAGAGGAGATGAGAGGGAAAAAAATGAGAAAGGAAGGAAGAAACTGAAAGTGTGGGGAACTACTTAGACCGCTTCAAAGCTTAGGTGCACCTAATGACACCTGAGGACATGGCCATACTGGTCTAGCATAGATGCACAGCAGAATACTTATGTAACCATGCCTTAGCACACAGAAACATGCATGTGTTGGTTATGGCAGTATGTAAGAATTTAAATGTGAGATAATAATCTGTATAACAGTTATACAATGAAAATACACACAGCTCTTGTGCTCTTGCACTGTTCTGATCTTGCACTGTGCTCTGCTCTGCTCTCCATTGCCTGAAGTTGTTGCTGATGACTTGCTCATGTGCATTCTTTAAGCTGGGGACCGAACCCATAAAAATTTCTCTTGAGCCTCCTAAGTGGGCCAACACAAGCTTTTTTAAATAAGGAGGTGAAGTGGGTTGAAGGGTAGGAGAATTTGAACAAAGAATGAAGATATAACGTGTATAGTTTACAAATTCCCTATGATGAACATGATCATTATGCACATGTAAAATGTATAAATAAGCTTAATAATAACAAATAAATAAAAGAGAAACATTAAACAATCTGGAAGATAAAATAGATAAAATATTTGAAACATAGGTATAATGTCTTACTCTTCTATCATTGCTGGGACAAATACACAACACACAAGCTTAGGGAAGGAAAGATTTATTTAGCTCACAGTTATTGGAGGTTTCAAGATGCTGCCCCCACTTTATAGGGCCTGAAGGAGAGGCTGGGGCACTACCGTGTCCAGAAGGATCTGCTCCTTACCTTCAGAGACCACCGCCTGAAGGGGGGAACCTTTGACAGCATGTGCTGTCAGTTTAATGGTTCGTGCCTCTCTGGCAATGCCCCCTGAAGCCCTGCCCCTGGAGCTGCGCACTTGACAGTCCCATGATTTACATGAGGCTTTGGGGGGACAACTAGATACAAACCACAACATTCCACCCCTGAACCACAAAAGTCTCATGTACATCCCTTTCTGCAGAAGGCATTTTAGTCCATCTCTAAAAGTAGCCGAAGTCCCAACAGTTTCAGCATTGCTGAAAAGTCCAAGTCCCAAGATTCCTCCAAGATCCACGGCAAACTCTCACTTGTGAGCACCTATACAAATGAAATACATCAAACATTCAAAGGCACGAGATAAACATTGCCATTCCAAAAGGTATACACAGGAGGATACAAATCACTGGGGCCGAAACAAGTCCAAAATTCAGCAGGACAAACGTTCAGTCCTATAGTTCCACGTGGAACATTCAAAGCAATCTGTGGCAAATCGTGAGCTCCATGTGACTCCACCCCTATGACACTCTTGGTGGTAGCTCCCATAGCTTTTCTATTAGGCCAGCTGTGCTCCCTCTTTGTAGTTTTCCTTAGATGATCCACGTTCCTGGATTTGCCAAACTTCTGGGGTTTCCTCTTAATAGGCTTCTCACTCACAGCTTCACACACTGCCCTCCCCAGGGGACACTGCCTGGCCTCCCAGGCCTTCTGAAATCGAGGTGGAAGCCTTCTTAACCTCAGAACACCTGCACTCTGCATGAGCCTAAAACCAATGCCATGTGGATGATGCCAAGGTCTGCTGCCAGCTGAAGCAGTAGCCAGGCTTCTTTCTCTCTTAGCTGTAGGAGCCAAGTGCCTGGATTTCTGGACAAATTCTCTATTCTGGTGCCATTCTATAGTCTGCTGTGGCTGCCACCTCCATTTGGAACCTAGTGTGACCACTGCCTCCATTCTGGAACATGGGGCTGCACAGCTTTCTCCTCAAAGCAAAGTCCTTCACCCTTGTGATTCTGAGGCTGCAAAGGGCGAGAACCTGCCACCTCCTGTGATGCCCTCAGGACATTTTTTCTATTCTCCTGTTCCTCCTGGGCGATGGAGATCTCAGCTCCACCTTTGCAGTCCACAGCCTTCCTGGTGCTTTCTTTCTGGCCAAACTCACAACATTTTAAATCATTCTGCTGGGCTCTTTGCTCTTCATTCTCAACATATATTTGACTAAGAGCCCCCAGCAATAACCATGCCACTGCCCCAGTATTTGACTGCTTTGAAAGATTAATCAGTCCTCCGTGTTTAATCTCAGTCTCAGGCAAAGTCTCTGGACACAGGCAAAATTCTGCCAAAGTTTGAGCCAAACCAAAACACAAATGATCTGGAGTCCAACAGGAAATGCAGTCCTTCTTTCCAGCAGAAACCTCCCAAGCCTGGTCTTTACAGGTTGGCTTTCTATCAATCTTCTGGTCTGAACTCTGACCAGAACCTCCCCTACAGAAGTGCCAAAACTGTTCCAGTGCTTTGCTCACAGGCAACATCTCCAAACCTTTCCTATCTCTTCCCATAAGCTATTCCCAAAAGCTTGTAATCCACATGGTCAGGTATAGCTACAGCAACGACCCCGCTCCTCTGGTACCAAATTCTGTCTTATTTACTCTTCCGTCATTGGTGGGACAAATGCCCGACACACAAGCTTAGGGAAGAAAAGGTTTATTTAGCTCACAGGAGGTTACTGGAGGTTCCAAGATTCTCCCCCCACTTTACACGGCCTAGAGGAGAGGTTGGGGCACTACTGTGTCCAGAATGATCTGTTCCACACCTCCAGAGACTGCCACCGGGAGTTGGGGGGACCTCTGACAGCACATGCTGTCGATTTAACAGTTCGCACCCCTCTGGCCACGCCCCCTCAAGTCCTGCCCCTGGAGCTGTGCATGCTTGACAGTCCCATGATATACAAGAGACTTTGGGGGGGACAACTAGATACAAACCACAACATATAAGAAAGGATTTTCTATACAGAACCTCAATTATACAAGAAAGAGTGGTAAGAATCAACAAATAGGATTATATCATATCAAAAAGCCTCTGTACAGCCAAAGAATCAATCAGGAGAGTGAAGAGAGAATCTATAAAATGGAATACCCATCAATAGACAACTACATATTTTAAAATGTGGTATCTATAGATACTGCAAAAAGTGGGACAACAACACTTGGGAAGAAGGAAGTTCAGGGCCTATCACCTAGGGGAGTAGGTAGGGATAGGATAGGAGGGACCACATGCCAGGTAGAGGAAGTTGTTGGAGCTTCCTGCTGAGGCAAGGTGAGAAGTTGGAAGTGACAGGTGGGAATACTCCCCTTGCAGGCTCTGTGCTCCCAGGTAGTGTCTAGCTGATGCTGGGTAACTCTTGGGGAAGTCCAGGTGTCAAGGCAGGTAGGAGTTTATAACAGAATAACCCCTTTACTAAACATGTGGTGGTCATATTCTTTTGCTGTGCGCTCTCTCTCTCTCTCTCTCTCTCTCTCTCTCTCTCTCTCTCTCTCTCTCTCTCTCTCTCGCCCTCCCTCCCTCCCTCTCCTTTTCTATCTGTGTGTGTGACATAACTATCCTGCTGTGCACCTGTGCTAGAGAAGTATAGTCATAGCTTTTTTGCTGCTCTCATGTACAGAACACACTTTTACCCTTTCCTCCTGTTATTTTGTCTACCGTGACTTTTTTGCACAGCCTCAATTATGGAACCCTCAGAAAGTAGAGGGAATATTTTCTCTCCCTCAAAGACCAGGGCAGAAATCCCTGGGGAACTCAACTGGGACTCCTTGCTCTCTGGACAGCAAAAAATGCACAATCCGGTCAAGGGCAGGAATAGTCAGATCTGCAGGGGCTAGGTTCCAGGCAGGGTTCAGGTACTCCCCCGCTGCTAGAGTCCTGGCCAGGTCAATTCCCACAAAGAGAGCTTTTTAAGACATACAAGAAGGGGTACACAAAACATGAAATGGGTTTTAAAAAAAAATTTGAGGCTGAATTCCTGGCAGTCTGTGGCCTTGGAAAGTGACAGTGACTGGTCTAGTGAGATACACGCAAATTTTCCTTTGAGTTGTTTTGTCTTGTTAACTTTAAAAACACACTGAGCATGAGAAACAATACTATAAGGAACCACAGTGAGGACCACCTAGGAAAACAAGTTTCATTGCCTAAAATGTGTTCCCAAAAAGGAGTCCACGGGGTCTGGTTTTATGGATAAAAGGAGGACAGGAAGGAGGCCACAACAAACTATCACAGTTTACTGTCACAAGAACAGCACAAGATGTTGGGTGGTCATGAGCCACTTATTCGCATACAGTGCACATTCCAGATACAAATTGTGATAAGCAGGAATGAGGCATTCTCCAGCTTATTATTACAGTGACACTGGCACATCTTCAATGTTAAAACTGACCAGCTCCTGAGAGTTTGAGGTCCAGGAAGTGAGTTCTGTCCACCACTCACATTTGCTAGGCTTGATTTGAAATTTTCAAAACCTTCCTTGTTTACTTATATTCACCTTTTATTGCTGTGTCTTGTTCTAATTTACTGTGGGATGAATACAATGAGATAACATTTTGAAATTTATCTATTTCTTCCCCTGAGGCTAGAAGAGGCCAGACAGGCAGGACCAAGGGCCACAGACACAGCATATCTAATTTTCCATTGATCCAACCTGGGATGGTTCTCCAGGAGGTGCTAGGCCCTAGGACTTGCCCAATGGGCTCCAGGCAAGCTCCATGACCACTACTCCCTCCTAGCTGTGGCCCCTGCAGAAACTCCCTGTCTGTGCAGAGGGTTCCAGCCTTTTAACAGCTGCAATGCCCATGTTATGGTTTGTAGCTAGGTGTCCTCCTAAAGCCTCATGCAATCATATGGTGGCTTCTAGAGTTTGTGATTAATCATGATCCGATAAGTGGATTATGGGTGAGTTCTACCCTTGCCATGGGTGGGTAATGTGCATTGCAATGTAAGGAAGGGAGAGAGGTTTGCTAGAAGCAGCAGCTGCTGCGCCTCCCTTTGCTCTTTGCTGTCTTCCATGTAGGCATGAACAGCGGCACTGCACCACGTACAACTCTGCCTTGGAGACAGCTGAGTATGGACTAAAACCTGTGAGCTAAGTAAACCTTTCCTTCCTTCATTTTGCGTATTGGGTATTTTGTCCCAGCAATGAGGAAAAAGGAACTGAGAAAGCTCACGTCTATACCCTAGCCCAGGCCCCACTGTGCCTCTCCCCTGGCAACTGCCTGGTTGCACCTTGACCTAGTCTGCACGCTACAGCAAACTGGCACTAAAGGACCCAACAGCATACACAAGCTGAACATGTTTAGATGCCAGCAGTGACAATCTGATTTCATCAGTAGACAAAGCAACAGTGACCACAGATGTAGATCTAAAGCTTAAATCTCCCACAGTCAGTAACTTTTTCCCTTTATCTGTATTATCTTCTCCAAGTGAGCAGGCTGAAGAGGCCTAAACTCTTAACCAAGAGGGGAAGCCACTTTATCATTCCCACTTCACCACGAAGGACATGAATGTTGCCCTGCGGGGGTCACAACTGGCACAGAACACAAAACTTACTGGCACCACGTGATTTGGGGGTTTCTGGACCTTATAAGCAGCTCTAAAGAAGGAGCAAGGCTAGATGGAATAAAAAAGGGAGCAGAGTAGGGAGCAAGGTGGGTCTGAGCTGCAGGAGCTAAGGTGAATGCTTCATCAGCTCCTAATTATATGGCTGTTTTGGTCAGATCAGAGATCCAGGAAATAAAGCATTCGTGCAAATTTTCTGGAATAAGATTTGACCTGTGGGTGCAGGAATATGACAGCCCACACAGTGTACACTTAGTGTCCCAGCTCAGCCAGCTCTCCTGGCTCTATGCTCTAAACTCACAAAATGTTGGTGACTTTTGTATGGGAAACTGTATGAAAAACTTTTGTAAAAGAAAAAGGAAAAATATAAATGATGAATATCAGACAGGATGACAGTTAGCTCTCGAGAGTCAGGAGGGAGAGTGGCACCTTACAAAGCCCTACATAGCACGTTCTGAACAACAACAACAACAAAAATGAACTAGAATCTCTTCCTCAGCTTTAGAGGAAGACTTTTGAACTTCCAGAAGTGAGCAAATCTCTTGGCTTGGGCTGCTTTCTTATGCTGTTAACCAAAACTGATCTCTCACTTTTCCTACCTTGGTCACCTTGAGTCCTACTTCCTGCAAACGGTGTTAGCTAATGTCCTGCACAAGGGTGTGTTCTGCAGCATTCTCACTGCCACACCAGTGAAGGTAGGACACACAGAGCCAGACCTCTGGTATGGAGTAGCTATGTCTATGGGGTGGGATTCTGCAAAGGTGGGAAGGGTGACTGGCAGGAAATCTTAGCCTTTGTCCTCTGGGGAGCCCACCAGGGAGCAAGGCCTTGAAGCAGGATTCTATAGCTGTTCTCTAAGAGATGCCTGCCTCCAAGATTCCTGTGTGTACCTCATGTATGCAGAGCCTCTGTCTCCAGTCTGTAAGAAGCAGCCATGGAGCTAGCGCACTGCATTAGCTCTGAAGAGAGAACTAGACATCTTCACTATCACAGAGCACTGAAAATATTCTAAAGGGAAGTTAAACAAATTTTAAAATTTGATATTGTTTGTCAGTGAGGTTAATCGATGGATTTTTTGACTAGGGACCAAATTAACAACCTTGACCTTAACAGGCAGGCACTTACACCGCTGAGCTATCTTCTGGGCTCTGTCAATGGATTTTAGAAGCCAACCTCCCCTGTGCTGGTGACATCTAGCCAGTGCTGGTGGATTGTAACTAGGGTTGGAAGCTGCGGGTCAGAAAGCACTGGAGTCCAAAGGATGCTGAAACATCTCAATCCAGAATCTCTATTTCTAGGAAAATAGTTCAGAAAAATAGCTTCAAATTCAGGCTATGTGGAAGATAAAAGAATATCAGAGACTGAAATTGCTATCAGAGGAGAAAGACTTAGGTTATGGTTCCATCCATAGATGGGGGTAAAATACAGAACCTTGTTTTTCTCATACCTGTGTTTATGAGATTGATGTGTACTCATAATAGAAACTTGAAAATCAAGAAATGAAAGAATCCTAAAAAAAGAATCCTTTAACATATATCTTATCACCTGTAGCAATGTTCTGAAGTAGATTTATATTACACTTGAATGTATAGAAATCTAATTTATAGACATATATTCATTGGATTCAAGTGTGAGATTTGAGTTTTAAATTTTTAATAAAATTATTTCATAAGTCACAAGAAATACATTCAATGTCTTTATTTAGATCTTCCTTTTTTTCTTTTTGGCTGGCTCAGTCTGCCTGAAGGGCTGGTCGGGGGATTAAACTGCCATCGCCTGTGCCTGACTGGATTGCCTGTGCAGGCACTTAAACCACTGAGTTAACCTGCAAGCCCCCTATTCAGATCTTTCAAATGGTCATTTGAACCACAATCTAGGAGTAAGAGGCCCTGGATACCTCCCCATTCCAGGGAGTGTCCAGAGAAGCTGCTCCACAAAAGCTAGACTGCAAGGACATCTGCTGTGTGGTTCTGAAGGTGTATGAGAAGTTTCTGGCTACTCCCACAGCCCTGGGGCCCCACAGCAGGAAAGCACTGCCTAATCTCTTCAAAGACAGCCCCCAGCATGGGCCTCCCAGGGAGGCACAAGATGGTTTGCCAGGACCCTTCCACTGCCAACACAGGACCAACCTGACAGTGTCTCTAGCCAGGGCTGCATTGCTCAGGTAAGAAAGCATCTTCATCTGCCTAAGTCATTGAAAACGACCTCTTTTCATTGAGGTACTTTTTCTTTCTTCCTCTTTATCCTCCCTGAGAGTAAAATGCCAGTGAAATAAATGTTGCAACCTCTGCCGTAGGCAACCTAGCTTCTGATTCACCCCCTACCAGACTAACACAGCTGATGCAGCAGAGCCATAGCCCTGTTTTTCAAATATAAATCCATACTTGCCATATGTTAGTGATGTAGCAAATCAATTCAGTGGTTAAGACATTAAAGAAGAGTGTGTGGATGCAGCTCCACATCCACAGCCAGCTTGGGCACAGCCAAGGTAAAAAGGATGATGCAGATGTATATGCCTGCATGGTTCCCTAGTAAACTAAATGGACCAAATCTTAAGAGTCAAGTGTGGGGCTTTACTGAAAGATCCAGTGCCAGAGATGAGCCTGATTCTCCAATGCTGGTTCAAGATGAACCTAGTACATTAAGCCTGTATGAAGCCACTTTTGTCCTGACCAAGGTATGAGCTTCTCTTTCTGACCCACACCACAGATTACCATCCAGGACCAGGCTGCCACCAGCACTGTGGTTCTGGAGTCTACCTCCCTCCTCAGTCTCATGACACCCTAAGGCTAACACTTGGGGGTGGTCCTCAAACACTGGGCCCAGGTTGCTCCAGAACAAATAAGAATAAAATAGAAGTGAAAATCCTGGGGAAATTCACTTAGGTAAGATTAAGTATTGTTTAATGAAACTTTTGTTTCAAACAAAAGAGCTTCAAATAGAAGTGAGAAGGACTCTAAGTGCCAGAAAGTAAAGTTGAGCAGGTGCTAATATATTATGAGAATGGAATAGGGTAGAGATATCTGAGGTCACAGTCCTTAGGAGCAACAGTGTTTGATAGAAACCAGCATACCACTCCCTGAGCACCAACCCTGGATTCATGATGCCTGGTACCACAGTATGGAAGAGACGTGATTTTTGGGCAATGTGTGGGAGAGAAGTTACAAATAACTCACTTTTGCAAAGAATTATGAATGAATTTATCTATTATCTGTTACATGACCAAAAAGAAAAAAGAAAGAATTATCTACCTTGTCAGAACGAATGTTTTCTATTAATGCTTTTTTTTTTTTTAATGAGAATTGGAAGGAGCCTTTCCATGCAAGATCTTAAGTGGAGAAAGATCTGGACTCCACATGGCATGCTACTTAATTGGCAAATATATCAGGAGTGTAGAGGTGGAATGTGAAGGCAACACTTTAAATGTTTGTTTTTGTATTATAGTAATAACATTTAACATGAAACTGTCTTAAAGGCAACTTTTACTTAAGTAATGGGGACTAGGATAAAATTCAGTTAAATTTCCAAAGACCTGAACAAAGAATGTAGACAGTGAAGCTGTTAGTACAGGCACGGTTTCATCTCTGTCCACTAAACCCTTGCTGGATTTTGATGTGACGTAGTGCTTGGATTGTTAAGAGGCCTTCTTGAGAAGTGGGAGGGCCAAGTTACTTCTGATCATCGAAAATGTCTAGTGTTACACCTCAATGAAAATGAGACCGAAGGACCTTGAAGTTGGCAGGTGCCTTCCTGGTGATGTTCTCAATGTTTATAATAAGTATAATACACTAGCAAATGTATTAACTGTTTCTTTACCCTCCTGCTCAATGCAGTTGTCAGCTAAGAAAGCCCCTGATGGAGTTCCCTATTGTCTTGATGCTCATAAGGTCTCTGTCTCAGACTGGCATAAGCTACCTCCTGCTCTTCTCCCCAGATAGATCATAGAGGGGGAGGCATCCGGTCGCACCCACACACTACTGAAGCTGAACGTTCTCCACTGTTGTGGGGGGAGGTAGGTAGGGGGTAAAAGCCTGAGCCTTTGCCAGTTGACTATGCCCTCTCTGGCCTGCCCTCTGTCCTTCAGTGAAAACAGATCTGCCTTTCTCAGCACGTCTATCACTCAGCAAGTTATATATTAGTCATCACAGTAATCCTGATTAGAGAGGTCCAGATGTCCCCACCTTCTCCCTGTGAAGATTTTTACTCTGGAATCTTCTCTAAAAGTTTAGAAAAATGAACTAAGAAGTTTCTGGTACTCCATGACAGAATCACATGAAACAGCACTGTAAGGCTTGGAAAGGTACAGCCAGTATCCTCATGCCTGAACTCATTGCTCAGACTAATCTGAAAGGAAGGAACCATTAGTGTGTGCTATTACCTTAGCAACCAGAATCATTTCAGAGAGGGCTTGATACCCTCAGCAGTGAGCTGCTATGATGCTATACTGGAGGAAGGGCTCAAATGAGAAACACGTTTCTGGACAAAAAAAGGGAAGAAGAATCTATGTACTAAGATAAGCAGGAAACATAGTAATCATGCACAATGTGTGTACTTTATCTGAATCTTAACTAGGGGCCAGGGAGATAGCTCAGTAGAATAAGCACTTGCCTGGCAAGTGCAAAGTCCTCAGTTCAATCCCTGGTACCGCAAAAAAAGGGAGGGGGGCTGGGGAGATAGCTTCATGGCACAAGTGCCTGCCTGGCAAGTGTAAGGTCGTGAGTTTGAACCCCAGCTCCAGAAAAAAAAAAAAAAAAAACTTAAATAAAATGAATAGGATAATTATGAATGTGTAGATATATTTCTATGAGAAATAAAGTGGATAATAGAATGATTATACTTGTAAAAAGTCATTATCTTCTAAAGATTACAGTTGGATGTCTTTATGAACCAAATCGATCAGTATGAAAATCAAAATCATCACTGAGAGGGGGAGAAATGTAAATTTTTAAACAGAAAGTGAAATTGGCCACCTCACTATCAAGGCTTAATTTAAGATGCATGAGGACTCATCACATCATTATTTGACTTTATATTTAAAGCTTCCTATAATTAAATTTCTAAAACTCTTTTGAGGAAAAGGAAAGAAAGTATCTGGAAAAAAGCAGAACCTGCCGTATGTTCAAGTCTGCAGTGAGCCTCAAGTATGTCAGCACCCACCTGTACACATTTCTAGTACCACATGTCCACCCTGTGTGGACAAGGATGATAGAAAGTCCTTGTTCTCTACAGACAATCCTGGTATCCAGTCCCCATCCTGCATATTCATAAGGAGCCCCGAGACAGAACAGTGGCCTTAGGTATCCACTTCCTTGCATAAACTCAACTGCTACACACCTGGGACCCTGCAGTGCCAGTTGCACGGATTCTATTCTGGATGGAGCAACTCTCAGGACGAGGTGACAGTCATCACTGTCTGAACACAGTGAACACAGTGGCCCCTCAAGTAAGTTCTTGCTCAGGTCGAAGCTACACATAAGCCCACCCAGATCCAGAAGGAGCAGTGGGTGTGGAACAGAAAATGAATAGATTTTAAATGAAACTAAAAATTGATGGGGAGGGATTAAACAAAAATTTATCCTATATTAAAAAGAAAATATAATTTTAAACAGTATCTTCTTTGTGCCCAAGTATCTATAGATTGTTCAGTGAAATTCAAAAGATTAGACATAGGACAGAGAAGTTCAGTCAAATTAGACCCCAACAGCAACCAAGAGCAAGGGCAGTCCACTGTTCCTGGATGATACAGACTGAAGGTTTCACTTTCTAAAATTCACATGTGGAAACGCTAACCTCCAAGATTGTATTTGGAGAGACTTTAGGGAGATATTTAAGGTCAAATGAGGTCATGGGACAGGGTCCTAATACTATATGGTAACTGTAAAAGGTCACAGGGGGACAGTAGCCACCTGCAGATCAGGACAAATCACTTTGTCAGAGACAAACCTATAAACCCCTTGACCTTGCATGTCCAGCCTCCAGAACAGTGAGAAAATAAGTGTTTCCACTGATGCTGGAATTTTGTCAGAGCAGTCTGAGAAGATGCACAGAATCTGAGCAGATGCACAGAACAGAGTAGCAGTAAATCAACCACAAGCCTGACTTACTCTTGTGACAGCACAAAAAAATCCTACAGATCTTGTCACACAACCAACCAGACACCAAGAGGGACCTCAACAACACTTACACTCAACAATTCACAGAACAGGAAGATATAAAGCCAGGCCACATGTGTAGAACTTTTATCCATACAGAAGACAAGGGGACTAACTTTCACCCTCAATCATGGGTTTAGGACAATCCTCCCATGGGCCCAGTGGCACAGCACCTGCCAAATATATACGAGGCCCCAACTTTGATCCTGAGCATTGCGGACACTGTCCTAACTGTTACAGTTTGTCTAGTTGCCACCCCCCCCCCCACAATGCTTCATGCAGTCCTTTGGGCATTTTTCTAGACTTAGTAATTTGTGATCCAATGCTGGGCTCATGACTGTGAGTGCCACTGGAATTATAGACACATTACACCCACCATGGGGTGAAGTCTGAATGCAATATAAAGGAGAGAGGTTTGCTTGGTGTGCCACAGACGCTACTCCTTTCTGCTCTTGCTGTTTTGTAGTTTTCCACCACCATGAACTACTGCCTTCTGCCATGTGGCACCCTTCCTTCAAGCCAGCCAAGTATGAATTGAAACCTGCACAAACTGTGAGCTAACTAAATCTTTCCTTCCTTAACTATAAGTGTCAGGTATTTTGTCCCAGCAATGACAGAAAAGTAACCAAGACACTACCAGACTAGAGTGAAACCTTATACTGGCCTTGAGGAAGCAACAGCCTTGTCCACTGCCTTTGAGGTGACTGCTCTCAGCCAGACATTGCAAGGAAACTCTGGAACTGAATGAGACTGGGGACACAGTGCTCTCCAGCTGAGCTGCTGACCCTGACTGCAGCCTCTGAGACTTCAGAAAGGATCAGAGACCCCTTATCTACAATGCACTTGGTGACACAACTTATGTAGGATACAGGGATAAAAGAAAAAGGGAGCCAGGAGTGTGGCACACATCTGTAATCTCAGCATTTAGGAGGCAGGAGGATCACTGTAAGTTCAAGGCCACCCTGGGCTACAGTGGGTTCAAGGTCACCTTAAACTACATAGCAAGACGATATTTCTACTACCACCCCCAAGAAAAAGAGGATATTTTCCTCTAGTGAACACTATTGTTCACAACTGTTTAAATGAACTGAGGATTAAGATATTAAAAACTGAGAGCCCAAATTGCTTCTGTGTAAAGAATGTCTTTATTAGCCTGTGACTGGCCCTGTGTAAGAGGTAATGTTGAAGGAAAAAGTCTTCACCTAAGACACAATTTAATAATGGTCAAGAAATTTACATATACAAGAAGTGCTGGAAGAAGTGTAATTCTTTAGTTTAGACCTAATATGCTTAACTACAATGCAAAGAATCTCTGCATGTTGAAAATCATTGTGCATTGGGAGCCACAGGAAGCCAGGAAATTGATCAAGCGCGTGTAGGTGGGTCTAGGCCTCAGTGCCTAAAGCAAACAAGCTACCCCAGCGCTGAGAAAAACATCCCATCTGGTTCAGACCAGCTATTAGTCACTAAGCAACCTTGTGTCATGTGACACAAACTTTACAGAAGTATAAATAAAGGATCGTTTTTGTGTGCAGTGAGTGAGTCTTGCCCATCAGGCAGACTGGTGACCACCTAGCCCAGCTTTTCATCTTCTTGTCTTTCTCATTCCTACTGCTGTGTCTCCCTGGGTTAGAACCATTTGCAGTAAGACCAACAGATCCCTACAATTGTGTAAACAACTTTCCATCCCATTTCTGTGAAGTTCAATTAGGCAAAAAGACCTGCTAGCATGGAGTGTCCAAATGCATGACCTGTACACACAGGGCCTGTTTGAGTGCAACCACCCTGCACTCTCGCATTATCCACCCAGCAAACGCCAGCAGCACCCCACCCCAGAGCTACAACCACCAACGTCTCTGGCACATCAGTGTACTCAAGAGGCTACAGGCAGGATGGAACGCTTCCGCACTGTCAACTGTTTTGTATGTTCAGTAACACATGCAAGAATTTATTTTTTTGTTTACAAGTTTTGAATTTTATTACACACTCTTAACATAAATGTACTTTTCCTTGAAAACTGATACTTACAAAAATTTACTCTGTATTTAACGAGTTGTCCCTAGCAGTGTCCCCAAATTCATTTCTCCTGTTTCTTTGACCTTTCCATAAACCAACTGGGTGATGAAATATGACAACACAAGTTTCTTTTTTTTAAGTTTCTCTTTCATAAATTTTCTGATGTACAAGAAAAACCAGTCATTCAAAACTGTCTGCTACAATGTACATAGCTCACATACAATAGCTCAACAGAGTATGATTTCCTTATTTTTATTTATTTATTTGTTACAGGGTCTCACTACAGTTTGGACTTGTAGTGATTCTCCAGCTGGGATTACAGGCTTGTGCCACCACACCATTTCAGTAGCTGACACGGTGCACCTGGAGCTCAGGGGCTCGTAAGGCATGCAGCCCCTTACTAAGGGCTGGTAAAGCACACCCAGGTCCTTGCACTTGCCAGGCAGGCACTTAGACCACCATGTTATCTCCCCAGCATCACAGTATGATTTTCTCACTAAGGCAAAGTACACAAGGATACTCCAGGATGGAGGCAGCAAGAACTCTGCTCCCCTCAGTCAATTCCTTATCTCATTTCAGGACAGCTTTCTCCCACCAACACTCAGGGACAATTATGTGGAATCTGCACCACAGGGCATACAGGAAGTACCTCATGATCACTGCCACACCAGTAAGTAATGCCCATCACTAGGTTAACATACCCCAAGAGTCCAAGCATATGGCCCTGACATAATAAGAAACCAACCAAAAAGTAAAACACAGCTGGGGAGATAGCTCATTGGAATAAGTGCTTGCACAGCAAGTGCAAGTCCTGAGTTTGATCCCTGGTACCACTAAAAAAAAAAAAAAGAAACCAGCCAATCTGAACCAGTCTAACCCTGAGAGAGTGGGTTGGGGATACAGCCACTTTCATGCAATTTCTCAGACTTATTGACATGTCATGGCTAAGATAATGTTTTCCTACACTCATAGGGTCTTTATCCTGCCTGAGTTTTTATGTACTGTAGTATAGGATCTCACTACACAGATCGGATTCATAGTGATCCTCCTGTTTTCAACCTCCCAAGCACTGGGATTACAGGTGTGTGCCACCACACCCAATCTCAATCACTGTCTCAGCATGCCCTGGGGGTAAGGCTGGTACTGCACATCAAAGATCAAATCCCAATCCATGCCGAAGTAGGTGCTTTAGTCCACTGAGCTATCTGGCCAGCCCCCTGCCTGAGTTTTTTCATATGTAGTAAGGACTGGCCTCTGACTGAATTTCTTCCTTTCATTGCTCACAAGGTATCTACCTTGTGTGAGTTCTCTGATGCCTGCTGAGATGTGACTTCTGGCAAAAGGTTTTCCTACATTCATTACATTCATAAGGTTTCTCTCCTGTGTGAGTTCTCTGGTGCACAGTGAGCACTGATTTCTGATAGAAAGATTTCCAACATTTGTTACACTCATAGGGTTTCTCTCCTGTGTGTGTTCGCTGATGCACAGTGAGGTCTGACTTCTGATAGAAAGACTTCCCACATTCATTACATTCATAAGGTTTCTCTCCTGTGTGCATTCTCTGATGCACAGTAAGTTTTGATTTCTGATAGAAAGTTTTCCTACATTCTTTACATTCATAGGGTTTCTCTCCTGTGTGAGTTCTCTGATGTACAGTGAGGTCTGACTTCTTGTAGAAAGATTTCCTACATTCACTACATTCATAGGGTTTCTCTCCTGTGTGAATTCTCAGGTGTAAAATGAGGTCTGACTTCTGGTTAAAAGATTTCCCACATTTATTACACTCATAGGGTTTCTCTCCTGTGTGAGTCCTCTGATGCCTGCTGAGGTTTGACTTCTGGTTGAAAGATTTCCTACACTCATTACATTCATAAGGCTTCTCTCCTGTGTGAGTTCTCTGATGCACAGTCAGGTCTGACTTACGATAGAAAGACTTTATGCATTCATTACATGCATAGGGTTTCTCAGCTGTACGAGTTCTAGATTGTGAAGCGAGGCCTGACTTATAGAATGATTCCATACATATGTTATACTCAAAGGGCTTCTCTTCTGTGTGTTTCTTCTGGTGAGTTGAAAAGTATGCTTCCTTAATGAATAATTTCTCACAGTTACTACACATGTGGGGTTTCTCTTCTGTGTTCATTCTCTGATATTTAGTGAGTGCAGGATTTGAATAGAATGTCTTCCCACATATGTTACATTCAAGCATCTTCTTCCCTACCTGAGTTATCCTTTGGACAATGAGAGCTGATTTACCACAGGCTTGCCCATGTTCACTATATTCATAGGAGGACTCTGCTACATGTACCCTCTGATGCAGGAAGAATATTGCCTCTGTGTTGGCAGCTTTCATTTCTCCACTATGCGCAAAATCCTGTTGCCCATTCTGAATCCTGTGATGCTGACTGAGACACTCAAGATGTCCAAGGCATTTCCCAATTGTACCATGGGCAGCAGGTCTCGCTCCAGCAGGCATCTTATCAGGGCCACTAGGGAGGAGCACATTCTGATACACAATAAACTCTTCAGCCTTCATTCGTAAGTAGTTCTCATTATTTATAACCAGTTTTGAAATACGGTTTGAGCTCAAATCAAATGTTCTTTCTAATTCAAATCGCTCTTCTGCTGTACTGTTGTTGGTGATCACAACTTGCCACAGACGTCTGGCTGGACTGTCCTGGCTGGCCTGACCCACGTCTTCCACTTTCTGGACATCTAAAATAATCAATAATGACAAACATATTCTTGAACCACATTAAGCACTTTTTATGGAATGCTCCTATAAAGGTAAGGAAGTGTCTTCCTATCCTATTCGCTAAAAATTTTAAATTACCAATAATAGGCATAGGCTTACAATAAGTATACATCCTTTCCCCTAAAGTGAATGTAATGAATAATCTAATGGCTTTTATAATACTATGTTTTTCTCTGTTTCTTTAAAACCTTTTCTTTTGATACTTGAGGAAATATTTAGTCAAAACATTTCACTTCTGCCTGATTGAAGTTTTTATGTCTTCTTGAGACAGGCTGTCATTTGCAGTTCAGGCTGCTGTCACACTGGCAGCAATCCCCCTGCCACAGCCTCCCCAGTGCTGGATTTACTGGGATACATCAGCACACCCAGCCCTAGTTGTAGTTTAAAACTGATGTTCATCTGCTATTGGTTTTCCTCGATCATTTAAAAAAATTTTTACTTATTAGTTATACCCATTTTGTACTGCTTCTCTTCTCATTCTTTAGTTTTGAAGATGGCAAATTAAAAAAAAAAAAAAAAGATGGCAAGATCTCTTAAGATCAGCTACAGTCAAATGAATAACAGACTCTTCCTTGCCCGACACCTAAGCATGAATGTTTCCTGGGAGCAAGGACTTGTACCTGTATTTGTTTAGTCTTTGCTGCTCCCTGAAGAATGGCTATAGGGACCCATGGGAAATTTCAACTCTTTTCTTCCCCACTCTAAATAAAAAGAATGTCCTTAAAATTCCAAATTTAACCAAGCATCCTCTATTTTTCAAAACCCTAACACCAGTCTACCACATGGCCAGCCCATCCTCGTTTTGCAACCCAGACTGTACTCACTATCCCAAAAAGCCAGCCTTCCTCCCCAGGTCCTGCTGCAGCCCTGCTTGATGACAAGTTGCTCTGAAGCTTGTTTTATGAAATGGCATGCCATCTGCCACCTTATTTCACAGAAAATGAAGTTTCCTGTACATTCTTTGTTGCTTTAGAATGATATCCATAAAGAAGAGGGGAATATTCTAACATTAAACTCCACTCCCACACAGCAATCTGAGCCCCTCAACAGAGTTCAGTACTGTGGGAACTGAGAAAGAGACTGCCAAGAACAGCCCAGGACAGCCTCATCAGCTGGGAGCTTTCCATTCGGAGCCCTTCCCAGGACACAAAGGTAAGGGTTTGGCTTGGGTGTTCTTCTCCCATCCATGGCTGTGCTACCTGTTCCAGTTTGATGGTCTCCTCTGGGCTGGGAATGCAGTGTCCTGTTAGAGGGAAATGGTGGAGAGCTCTCCCTGGGTTAAGTGCTCTTTGGTACCCTGACATACAAGTCTGATTCCTACACCTCTTCTCTCAAAGATACTACTGATTTCCAAAGTTGTGTATCTACCAGTGATACATATTCTATTTTAGATTATATATTCTCCTACATAACATACATACATATATATTGAGACAATTACCTCAAAAATTAAGCTATCTGAAGTAAACAACAATCTCTCTAAAACTGCCTCCCCTTAGAACCCTGCCTAAAATACCCAATTTTCTTTTGTCTTTTTTTTTTTAATGGCAATGAGAAATCAAACTCATGATCTCAAGCTTGCCAGGTAAGCACTATGCTACTGAGCTCTATCTTCAGCCCAATATCCCACTTTCTATCTCATCCTGGTAAAGCATTCTTTGTGGCTGTTATCTCACAATGGATGTACAGTTTGCCCAAAAAATGTATACACAACTCAGGAAAAGAAATATAGTATGCTTTCTCAACAGATGGTGCTACCCTCATATGGGGTACCCTAGGAAATGGTCATATACTGCAGAAAAGCCACTAAACTGCCAGCCTTTAGATAAGAAACTGCAAATGCATGTGCAGCTATCCCAGTGACCAAGGTTAGAGCAACAGTTTGCCAAGCTTATTTAATAAATGTCTAGAAGCTCATGGCCACCACTTCAAGCACCTCTTGTAATTATAGAGGTCAAAGGTGAATTGTATTAATTTCACAATGTCTCAATAACTTTAGTATTAAAATATTTATACAAGTCTTCATTTTCATAGTGTGCATATGATTTTTTAGTGTACTGTGAGTTTTCTCTTTCGAAAGAACATAAGCTCTTTAAAAGGATATTTGTTTAATTACTACTATTGTCATAATCACAAAACACTAGCACTCATGAGTTGCCCAATTTCAACACGTATGGGAAGAATGAGTAAATGCATTAATTAATGATAACAACAATAATAATAAAAAGCCCTTGAGAACAGAGGAAAAGGAAGCAACTGAGAATTTAGAGAATTTCACTAAAAAAAAAGCCTAGTAAGAGCCAGAAAGTGGCTGGAGTTGTAGAAGTCTAAAAAGAGAAGGACATGGAGCTAGACTTAAGAAACTCTGCAAAGAGAATAGCACAGGCATCTGACCCTGAGCACCACTGTAGGGGCTGGAGAAACACTCCATGAATGGCCCAGCACAGCCCCATCAGCTGGGCTGTGCTCCTCCCAGCCCCCTCCCAATGACACAACTGACCTGTAAGGGCCTGGCCAGGGTGTTCTTCTCCCATCCATGGCTGTGCTCCCTGCTCCAGCTTGATGATCACCTCAGGTTTGGGATTGCAATGCCCTGTTAGTGGGAAACGAACAGTGGCTTTTGGCATACTGCTATTTCAAGACCTTTGAAGAAAGAAAACCAAGTAACAGATGTGGTGGCACACGCCTGTAATCCCAGCACTTGGGAGGCTGAGGCAGGAAGACTGCTGTGAGTTGCTACACAGTGAGACCAAGGCCAGCCTAAACCAAATAGTGAGACCCTATCTCAAAGAAAGAATAGGTAAGGAAGGGAATAGACCAGACCAGACTGGACCGGACAAGACAGAAAGAGAAAAAGAGAGCGAGAGACAGATGACAGAGAGAATGAAAGAAAGCCAACAGTATGGTTTCAGCTTTGCCATGAAGGGGCTAATGTGAGCCTGTTGTAGGACAGTAGCCCTTCATGGGCTGGACTCTTACACTTAAATGCCATGAAGTCATTTACCTGTTCTATACACCAAGAAATTTCTGTGATTTTTCACTCACCCAAGGACACCAGGCTGCTATAGGTCTCTAGCATCACGTCTCTGTACAGGGTCTTCTGAGCATTGTCCAGATCCTGCCATTCTTCCCAGCTGAAGTCCACGGCCACATCCTCAAATGACACTAACCCCTGTAACGGCATGTTTCTCTTAACTCAAATTATCAGCCCTAGGATCTAGAGAACACAAAGTCTGGGAGATCAGTGTATGTGTGTGTGTGTGTCTGTGTGTTTATGTTATATGCACATGTATGTGCAAGAAGAAGCTTAGTCTGCCCTCTGTGTGGCAGGAGAAAGACAGAATTCACAGTAGAAACATCCTATCTTAGCAATGATTTTTTAATTACTAAAAATACCACCCTGAAGGGTTTTGTTTTTGTGAGTTTTTTTGGTACCCAGGATCGAACTCAGGACCCTGCACTTGCCAAGCAGGCAGACACTTATGCTGCTGAGCAATCTCCCTGGCCCAGTCCTGAAGATTCTGCAGATTTGAAAATGTCCATGTTGCCAGGATAAAGGAAGGATATAATTTCCCCAAGGAGCACATGATATGCTATGATGACATGAAGCACAAACACAGGACTACAATCATGCGTTCAGCTAATTTAGACACAAACTTAAGCTAAGTCAGGGAAACAGGGAAGTAAAAAACACATTTTTCTGTTTTTTCAGGTTGTGCTTCATTGAAAACCCAAAAATGTTTAGATCTTCCAAAAGACTATGCCTTTAAAAAAAGGAAATCATAAAGAATATACAATACATTAACAGAAATACAAAAGATGTCTTTCCAAGTAAGCAGTCCTGAGCTGTGATGAGAGAAAAAGGCAGTAAAGACATTTGATAACCTGATTACAGAATGATTCTGACTTAAATATTCAACATACCTCCAACAATAAATAGCTCATATACTCAATGCTAATAGCAAATTATCTACAAATTAATGCTATGTTCATGAACATCCTTGTATTTCCCTCCTAAATCCAAAAGCATTCCCAGTGTGCATATGAAAGTGAACATCATTCACCTTCTAAAACATATGCTACAAAAAATAAGCGGCAAAGTTTCAGTTGACAGTCAACCCTGAAAGGACAAAGAATAGCTTATTGAAGATGAACTTTGAGGTGGAAATGATGTCCACCTGGAGCGGGGCTGGTCTTAGTCACATGTTTAATCAGCAGAGCCTGGCATGTTCAGAACACTGTCAAAAGTTACTAGAGATGAAAGACAGCACTTTAATTTGATATATGGAGCATTTAAGTTTAGACTATTCATTTGTACAAAGAAATAACAATCATTTCGTATGTTGTGATACAAACTATACCTATTTAAAATGTTCAGTTAAGAAAAAACAAGGAAAAAACTTTATGACATTGGATTTGGTAATTATTTCTTGGACATCAAAAATCTAAGTAAAAAAATTAAGAAAGGGGAGAGAAGAAAGGGGATGAGAAATGAATTAAGATGTATTATGTATATGTACCAACTTCCCACAAGGAATGTATTACACATATATTCTAATAAAAACACAGGTAGAGGCAAAATATAAAGTTAACACCTTCTGCGCATCAAAGGGCAATATCAATGGTCAGTGGATTTTACTGCAATCTAGATTAATAGTGAACTTCTGAAGAAATGAATTGAGAATTCACTGAGTAAGCTAAAGTACCAATGAGCAGAATCTACCAGAAAATATAGTTCTTGGCACAGCTTGCAGCACACCCTACAGACACAGAAGGTAAGAAAAATGTGCATGTAGCTATTCCAGGACAGAAGCATGTCTCAAAAGCTGTCTGGGACTACACTCTTATCAACTTCAGAAAAGTTTCCTTTAGGTGTTTAAACATGACAGTGAAGACGATGCTCTAGACTTGGGTGCCAGCAAATGTCCCAATTCCAGAAAAGGCCAGCATTTTACCATGAGGATTCTGTGAGTCATCTAATGAGCGGGACTGCCTTTCACCATGCCACCAGAAAGCCCAGATACAAACCTGCACTCAATCCAAATGACTCTAAAGTCTTTTCTTAAATTTAATTTTATGACTCTAAAAACTTTTAACCTGCCAAATCTATACATTAACTTTATGTATACTTCCCTAAGGCTCAATTTTGTTGTTAGTGGTGGTTTTTTTTTTTTTTTGGGGGGGGGGGTTAGGTTTTTGTTTGTTTTTTCAGAGTAGGAAAATTTACTGGGGAAAGAGAATGACAAATAGGAATAGGGAATAGGAATAGCTCCTAAGAGACAGGAGGTGTTCCAAATGGGTTACCTCTACAACTCAATCTCAGTTTTCTATTTTTCTATCTTAATTTCTGAACCCCATAAAGTTCATTAAATATGATGTAAAACAAAAGGAGAAATAAATAACTCACCAGAGATCTATTCCATTTTCGTTGCTCTTGGAAATGCAAGGGAGACTCTGGAAGCATAGCTGAAACTGGAGGTGAACAGAGTGAAGTCATAAGAGAACGCATTCGCTGTATCCTAAATTCTCTTGTTCAGAACACTACACATACGCTGGAAAAGAAAAAAAAAAAAATGGGGGAAGGGCTCCTGTTGGAGAACAGCCCTTTATAGCCCTTTAGATCTCAAATAAGAATATCATCTAGGGATATAGTTCAGTGGCAGAGCATCTGTCTGGCAAGCACAAGGTCCTGAGTTCGATTCCTGATGCCAAAAAAGAAAAAACAAATAAGGATAACAAAATCCCTACTAAAGAAACAATCATAAGCTGATTAGGTGGTACAGATTAGAAACAAAATTCATTTGGGGGTTAATTATAATAGCAAATGCCCACACATTGATCAAAAATATTCCCGAAACAACTGAATAATTTAAGCAAAAGGAAAATACATTATGCTTGCACTAAAATTTTTGCCACAGAAATACACTTGGAGTGCTCATTTCGGTAGCACATACACTACACTTGGAATGATACAGAGAAGATTAGCATGGCCCTGCACAAGGATGACACACAAATTCATTCCATATTTTTATGTTCGCATCTTGTCCTCTGAGTAACTACTATGAAGATAATATGCAACATATTAATTATTGTAACTGTCCTACTAACCTGAAATTGTTTCATTGCTATTTTATCTTTTTCTCTCATTAAAATGAATAACAAATTTTAAAAAAGAAATACATTTGGAATGTATAAACAATTTCCTATTAATGCAGGGATACCTCCTGAGATTCTATCTGGGTGTTTTCACTATCCTCCTTGCTTTTGTACACCTAAATTCTAATGAAAATATGCATGTTGAAATCCAACTATTTTCACCCACGATTACACATGGAAAATGCATACAGTATATATTTATATTGCTGGTATACCATTCTAGTAATATTTCCCAATGTATCTTCCAACATCTGAACATTCATAAAGTACCCTTGGACAATGACTTGTAATCTGCCATTTGACTTGTCTCGAACAAGGGACAGTATATACAATGCAGGCACAGAAATGACAAGCGCATGCCTACTCATGCTAGTTTTCTTGTATAGTCATATTGTGAAGAAGCTTGGAGCTGTCCTACTTAAGACAGGGAGCCTGTCAAGAGCTAGCATAAATTACTGGCCTTGAAAGGCCAGTGAATTAGCTTTACTGAATGAAGCTAACTTAAAACAATCAGCCTCAGCCAAGATACCAGATGACTAAAGCCTTGTCCATAATCCAAGCAATACTAATAAAAATGCCCAGCTGACCCCACTACCAAATTTGAATCCACAGAACTTAAAACAAATAAAATGGCCGAGTACATTTGATAGTATGTGTTGTCTGGTTTATTAGCATAACAAATGCTGATATATCTAATCATTCACAACTCATTACTCATTGTTTTTAAACAAAATTATGTGTACAAGAAAGTCTTAAAATGTAATTAAATGAACCTCATGGCTATATATAAAGTACTGAAAATCACAACTTTGTGTACTTTGGTTAGGTTGCTGGAGCCAGTAGTAGACATATAAATCACTAAAAATCAAATACATACACATAAATAGAATGTACCAAGATTTTACTCATCATAAAATGTCTATTTTGGGGCAGGTTTTTTCTCTTTTTTTGAGACAGGCTCTTGCTACCTAGTGCAGGCTGGCCTTGAACACACTAAGTAGCCTGCCTGGCTTCAAACTAGTGGTAATCCTACTGCCTCAGTCTCTAACGTGCACGGATGACAGGCATGTGCCACCACTAACAGCATGTCTACTTTTAAAAAAATACATAAAACAGGGGCTGGGGATTTAGTTTACCTTCCTGGAAAATGTAGCTTCTGGGTCTGATTCCTGGGACCTAAAAAAAAAAAAAAAACATAAAACAAGTCTGTTACAGGTTGACTATCCATTATCTTAAATGTCTATGCATAGAAATGTTTCTTCAGAGTATTTTGGATTTTGGAAAATATGCATAGATTTCATTGGATAAATATCTTTAATCTGGAAAAATTAAAGAAATGTCCAGGCAATCTAATTCTCCCATCTTAAGTAATGTAGAATAAGCTCATTTGTGGGGGAGAACTTAATATTTTCAACAAGACACTAATAACCATGAAGCTGAAAATAGTTGTTTTAGTAACACTCTGAGGTCACATAATCAACAGACAGTGCTAGGGATAAAAAAGCTGAAGTGTTTAAGGCAAGGACATTTTAAAACCATATACATGCCACATTGACCTCAGTTTTGCAAAATCAATCTTAAAAGTGAAATAAAAACCTATTTTGACTAAACTGTGGCAATATGAGTAACACTAGCTAAAAATGAAGATGTCTGATATCTTAAATCATGTTACCCTGGCAAGATGCATCACTTCAAATCTTTTTTTTTTTTTTTTTAATCTTTCATAGAAAGCAGAAGAATCCTGGCAAATCCTTCTTGAAGTACCAAGAAGAACCACTAGGCTAAAGAAGGCATCAACACATCTCAAGATGTCAAAGTTGGTGGCAAATGAACTTTGAAGGAGGGAGGGACTGAAGGGACAGGCATAAGGTTAGAGAGCATTGAAGATATGTCCTCTCAGGTATGATAGGGCAACCCTCCAGCCCAGATCCTACTCTCACTCTCACTCCAATCAGTAATGCTGCTACATCCTGACTGATCCTTCAGTCCAGCTCACTGCTCTGTCCTGACAGTTGGTTCTAATCTTTCAACTGCTCTTGGTAGTTGAGAGCTTCAGACGAAGTATTCCCACCCCAATCATATGCACTCTGGGCAGCAGGACCAATAACTCCTTGGGCCTTGCAAAGCTAGAATCTTCCTCTTCCTGAGACTCTTCTTGTCTCTGCTCTGAAGTGCTAGTGAAAGGGTTCAGACCAAGGATGTATTCTTTTGGGTGGGATGCCCTACATCAAGCTTTGCTACAACAACTCCAAACAATACAGGAATATCACCCAGTATCCTTATTTCCCATGTAGAACTGCTCCTGAAAACTGGCTGGTGCGGCACCTCAACGTAATTGGGCATCAGCAAAGTCACTTGCTAAGGAGACACCACAGACACATCAGCTACATAGCAAGACGCCGTGAGCAGAGACAATTTCTCTGTAAAGTTGACAATGTTCCTAGCTTCTGTTTTTCCCATCCTCCACGTGGGCACCTGAAAGTTGTCGCCATCTAATTTGCTCTTTTGGCTGTCTACGCTTATGTTGCAGATGGGCAAAATAAACGTCTTTTGGGTCAACAGGAGGATCCTTCAGTGAAAGAGCAAGAAGGAAGATCTAAGTTTTCTCTGTTCACGCGATCTGCAAACCCGGGCACTAGCCGGCTCGCAGAAATTCTGGAATTAAGGTTTTACAACTAAAGGCACACAACCGCCTGTGGCAGCCTCTGACAGAGCAACGATGAAAGCCCAGCCCTGGTCGCCCTTCTGTGCCCGCACCTGTGGAACCCAAGCAAAGGCGCTTCCTTGGCCGCCCAGCCCGCAGCTTGTGCCTGCACGTCGGAGCCCTGCCAGTGATCCACCCAACTCCCAGGTCCCAGGGTCAGCCGAGGCTGGCGCCCCTGTGGCAACTGCTAACCAACCTTCACGAGCCCAGAGGCCAACCCAAACGCAACAGTGGAGCTATGGAGGGCCACAAGGACCGGAATTTCCGGGCGGAAGACGCCAGAGAGGGCGGGGCGGCGCAAGCGCAGAAAGAGCACGGAAGCGCCGATCCCAGGGCCGGGAGGGCGACGCGGGGAAGAGCAGATCCTGCAAGGCCCAGGAGCCTGAACGCCCGACCCCGGGCTGTCAGGAGAAAGGTTCCGCCTGCGCTCGCCCAGTGAGCCTGGTTGTGTCCACCTGTAGGAGAGGTGTAAAGATTGTGAATCTGCTTCACAATCTGTGAATCCAGGCTTACAGCCTAAGGCTTTGTAGGATAAATTCGAATGTGGGCAAAATATTGATAATCTAATTGTGAGTGTTGTAGTTCTGGTGATGTAATCGCGGCTGTAGATCCATTCTACTTTTTTACAGATATATGCTAAAGCACAAAAATTGTTCCATTTTACTTTAAAATTTATAACAAACAAGAAGTTAGCATGGTAACTCTCTTTTAAAGACAGTTGTTCTCAGTTACAAAACTGTCCTGTGAGTTTAGTGGATTGTGTTCTGCAGATGAAAGAAAACTTCTAACATGCTGCAATAGAGTAACAGGTTGTGCAGCAGGTATGCCCATAGTCCTTACGCTAGGGTACATT
The DNA here is from genome assembly GCA_004027915.1 of Capromys pilorides. Lineage (NCBI taxonomy): Eukaryota > Metazoa > Chordata > Mammalia > Rodentia > Capromyidae > Capromys > Capromys pilorides. The sequence continues at coordinate 4,050 of PVKN010005615.1, read as the reverse complement.
TCTAAGATCTGATAATTATTTGCTGAGAAATTCCCAGTTTCCATCCTTGGGGACAAGTTCATGAAGGATAAAATAGATCTCATTAAGCTTTATTAGAGGAAATAATAGGAAACTTTACTAAAGGTGATTTCTGGCTCTGCAGGTAGACTCTGCAGTTAGAACAATCAGAAAGACAAAGGAGGAAGAGAAGCTATACTGACAGCAGCACAGGTAACACAGTTATAAGAATTCATTAGTAAGAATTAACACTAAAGAAGCTAGAACAGGTAGGCGCTTAAGACCAGTAAAACCAGACCCCCCTCAACCACCTGATAAAATACAAGGGAGAGAGGGGAAGCCACTTAAGGACTCTTACTTAGTATGTAAAATGCACACAAGCATACCTATACATATGTTTGTGTATGTGCCCACTTTCAATGGGCACACTGAGTATTGTTATTGATAGGCTCTGGCCCTAGTATAAATTGCTGAATCATTATGATGTCATCTAATATGGCTGAAGCCCTTAAAACAACAGCTTATCTTCCCAAAGATCACCTCCCCCTTCTTCAACTCAGCCCAGGGTGCAATTTCCTTTCACCTGTCCCACCACCTCAGGGAAGACCCCAATCAGCTCCTCAGGTGTATCTAAACATCCCCTCAAAACCCACCCCTGGCAAAAAGCTATCCAAGCCACAGCCTCTATTTGTCCAATTCGGAGAATTCCTTGACTTCCCCAAATTGTCTCTGAGCCCTCAAAGAAAATAAAGCCCTTTTCTCCTTTTTTCTTGGACTGGTTCTCTGCTACACCAAAAACCTCTGTTATCTTTAATCAGAGCAAAATATATGGGTACTAAAAATTCTGCAAATGATATTAGCCCAAACTTTTCTTTCCAGTGAACTAAGAAAAACTAGTGGTATAACCCCTTGTATTTGGGGGTGTTTTTTCTCAATCCTTCCTTTCCCCCTCCCCTGTCATAGATGCTTTTTTCTTTTGAACAATGTCTTTCTATTTTACAGTATCTATTATGCATTTTGGATCTTATTTATTCATTCTGTTGCTCACACCAGGGAAGCAATATGATCTTTACACATGTGAGTCTGACTTATTTCACTTATAAGTATGGTTTCTAGTTGCATCCGTTTACCTGTAAAGAACTTTATCTTTCTTTATGACTGAGTAGTATTTAATTCTATAAACAGACCACAGCTTTTGCATCCATTCCTCAGTTAATGGACATTGGGATAATTTTCAGGATTTAGCTATTACAAATTGTGCTGCCATAAACATTGGTGCACACATACTGCTTTGGTCTGATGTGCTTTGTTTTGTTTTATTCTAATTTGTGTATTTGATACAGCTCGGACTTGGACAGTACTGATCCTCCTATTTTCAGCCTCCCCAGCACTGGGATTGCTGGTGTGTGCCACCATACCCCAACTTTTTCACTGGCTCAGTGCGCCCAGGGGCAGGGCTGGTATGGCATACAGTACTGGGGATCAAACCCCAATCCCTGTGCTTGCCTAAGCAGGTGATTAGTCCACTGAGCTATCTTGCCAGTCCTTGGTGTGATGTTTTTAATTCTTCCTGGACGATACCCATAAGTGGAACAGCTGGGCCTATGGGACCTCTGTCTAATCCTAGTTTTATGAGGAATCTCCATACAGATTTCCACAGTAGTTGCACCAGTCTATACTCCCACCAACAGTGGAGGGGGAAGGAGTCCTTTCCCCTGCACAGCCCCTCTACCATTTGTTATTGGTTGATTTCTTGGTGATAGCTACTCTTTCTGGGGTGAGATGAAATCTCAGTATTGTTTTATTAGTTTTTATCTCTCAAATGACAAATGATGTTGAACATTTTTCATATATTTATATGCCATTTATGTTTCTTCATATAAGAAGTGCTTCTTCATCTCATATGCTCATTTTGGTTTGGGTCTTTGAATTTGAAGGGACATTATTTTTTTCAATTTTTTATGTGTTTTAGATATAACTTTTTTGAGAAACAACTAGTTATAAATTTTTTCCACTCTGTGTGTCGTCTTTTCACGCTGTTGGTTATTTCTTTTGATGTGCAAAATCTATTTCATGAGATCCCAGCTGTCAGTTCTTTGAAGTATTTCCTATGTGATCTGGGTTTTGTTCATGAAGTTTCTCCCTACACCTATGTCTTCAAGATTTCTACTTACTTTCTCTTCCAATAGATTCAGCATTTTTAATATTTAGATCTTTGATCCATTTTGATTTTATTTTAGTACATGGTGATGGACAAGAATCTGGTTTCAGTCTTTGGCATGTGGAAAGCCAATTTTTCCAGCACCACTTATTTAAGAGACTACCTTTCTTCCAGCTAACATGTTTGGCTCCTTTGTCAAATATAAGGTGACTGAGTTGCATCTACATCTTATAATCTGTCCCACCGATTATCAGTTCTGTTTTTCATACCCGAATACCATGCTGATTTTATCACAGTAACTTTGTTGTATAATTTCAGGTCAGGGATTGTGATGCCTACTGTTCTTGCCTTTGTTGCCCAGAATTACTTTTGTTATTCTAGGTCTCTTCTGTTTTCTTTCTTTCTTTCTTTCTCTCTTTCACATTTTTTTTTTTTTTTGGCAGAATCTGGGTTCAAACTCATGACCTTGCACTTACCAGACAGGTGCTGTGCCACAGAGCTGTCTACCCAGACCCTCTTTCTTTCACATTTGACAAAAGCATTTAATATTGTTAAATGATATTCATTAAAGTCTCTTCTGTTTTCAAATGAATTTTAGGAATGTTTTCTCCAGTTTAGAATACTAAAGGTATTTTGATCAAGATTGCATTAAACCTGCATAACAATTTCAGAAATGTGGCTATTTTCATCATGTTGTTTTTTTCTAACCAAGAGCAAGGGATATCTTTCCATTTTCTGATATCTTCATCAATCTTTTTTTTCAGAGAACTATAATTTTCACTGTATAGATCTCTTACCTCCTTTATTAGATTGGTTCCTACGTGTTTTTTATATTAAGGTGAAAGTTGTGATTTCCCTAATTTCTCTGTGTTTGTTAGTTGTGTACAGCAATGGTATTGGTTTTTGAGTGCTGACTTTGTATCCAGACACACTGCTGAATTTGGTTATTAAACCTATAAGTCTTCATTCCAGTTTTGGGCATTTTTCATGTAGAGTATCATGTCATCCACAAATAACAATAATTGAACCTCTTCCTTTCATAGCTTTATTCCTTTTATTTCTTTCTTGTGTCTAATTTCTGTGGCTAATATCCAGAACTATATTAAATCGGGAATATAATAGTAAATATTGTCTTATTTCTAATTTTAGAGTGAAAGCTTTCAGTATTTTATATTTAGCATGATGTTTGCTATTGGTTTGTTATAAATTGATCTAATCAGATTGGGATAGACTATCTATTCCAATTTCCTGTAGGGTTTTTATTATCAATGGGTGTTAGATCTTTTTTGTCTTTTTGAGACAGGGTCTTGCTATGAAGTTCGGGCTGGCCTTGAGCTCACTTTTGTAGCCCAGGCTGGTCTCGAACTCACACTGATCCTCCTACCTCAGCCTCCCAAGTGCTGGGATTACAGGTGTGCACCACCACACCCAGCTGTGTGTTAGACTTTTTGTTGGACTTTGTGAAATGCTTTTTTAATTTTTTGCATCTATCAAGATCATGTGATTTTTGTCCTCTTCTCTGTTAATATAGTATATTACATTTATTGACTTCCACATATTGAACCAATTCTGCATATCTGGAATGAATCCTACTTGGTCATGGTGTATAATTTTATTGATGATTTGCTACAGTTTGTTTGCCAGTGTCTTATAGAGGATTTTTGCATCTGTGTTCATTAGGGAGACTGATCTGTACTTCTTGTTAGCTCCTCCTCTGATTTTTCTATGAGGGTAATAATTGCTTCTAGGAATGAGTTTGGAGGTAGCTCATTGGAGAGTTAGAGTAGTAAGAGCATCTTCTCTAAATGTCTTGTAGAACTCAGCTCCGTATCCATCAGGACCTGAGGCTGTAGGGAATGGTGGTCCTTCAGGGGTTAATCTTGTCCTAAGGC
>PVKN010005614.1:0-30333 GCA_004027915.1 Capromys pilorides | reverse complement strand
AGAAAGAAGGAAAAAGAAATATATATATATATATATATATATATATATATATATATATATATATGCTAGGTTGGATAATTGTACTGCTGATTTCTCCTATTCTACTGAAAGGAACAGTTAATGCTTAATTTTTCTTCTCCTTTTTAATTTTTTATAATTTTTGACCAAACTTATAGGCCTATATATAATAATTGTGACAATGAATTTGAAGAGAATAATACAACAACCATCAACTGAATTCCAATCGTTTTGCTTAGTGAAATTGTGTGTAGCATCTCTTTTGTTGTTGTCGTTGTTATATTTTATGTTCTCACTATTTTTCATTTGCTTAGAATGAAGTGAAAAGAAAAAAAATCCAGGCAAGAGCTACTGCCACCAACAGGCAATATTTGCTTTTATTTAAATATCAGGAAGCTGAATCTGAGAAGAAATTCTGAGAACCTGATGAGCCTATCAGGTGCATAGCTTCTGTACTTGTGTATGTGCTATCGTCTTCCATTTGACTGTTAATTATGAGGGCTAATGGCATGTTATTAATCTTTATAGCCATCATGCAAACCACATATATCTGATATTAGGTCACTTACTAAGACTATTTTGTAGTTGATGCAAGATTATATCATCTTTGATTCTAAGAAACTTCCGTTTATTAATATTTTCTTTTCTTTATCTTTTCCATTTCCAAAACTTTCCCATTTTTTGTGGGAAAGCAGGTTGAATTTTAGCTTCCTAAATTTTAAAGGTAAAAAAATTGTTTTGAATATTTTTGTGTGTTTGGCTCACTTTTTCATATATTTTCATTCATTAAAATACATGTTTATTGTAATAAAAGTAAAAGGTAGAGAAATACAATAAAATAAAACTTCCAGTTCTAAGAATCCCCGGCGACAGTCACCCTTAGTAATTCAGTATATTTCCTTCGAATATTCTCTAGTTTTAAAATTTGGTTCTAGTCATCACTATACGTGAGAGAAATGTGCTCCTTTCCCGTTCTCCACTCAAGAATGAGAATTAGCGTCGCTGTTGCATTTGAGGAATCTGTCATATTCCTCTGACCTATCACAGGGTTTATGAGCGCTCCTTTAAAAGCTTCCCATGTTAAATTTCTGAGCAGCATTCTCTGTTAGTATGTAAAGATCTATCTGAGAGAAAGCAATAAAATAAATAGACAACACATTGGAAAACAGCGCAACCTACAAAAACAATTGTATTTGCATCAAGTAAAATATGCAGACGCGTTGGAGCAACTCTATGCCCTTCAGTAGGAAAGGAAGATTCCTGCTTTTCATGTACACGTTGCTGAGCTAGAGCTTGACGCTTGCTATTGGACGGAGCCGGCCATGCCTAATGCGCATGCTCTGTTTCATCACCCACAGAGCACCGCGCGCGGGACTGGTGTTCTCAGTGCTATGTGCGCTGCTTTGTTTTCAACAAAACCTAGATGGAAATGCCAGATCACATTTGGAAAGGGTGGTTTCATTGGTGATAAAAAAAAATAGCTTAATTAAATAGGTTAAAATATAGGCAGTGTGTTCTTTATCTGATCTGTTTGGGACCAAAAGTATTCTGGATTTTGGATTCTTTTGGATTTGGTAATATTTGTAACATATTTGGGAATATGTAATGAGATCTTGGGAACAGGCACAAACTCTGAGTGTAGCATTCAATTCTGTTCCACACAGGCCCTGCACACATTGCTTAGGTGCCATTCTGCATACTATTTGCAATAGTTTTGCGCAGGAAACAAAAGTTGTTTGTACTACACCACCAGAAAGCAGCAGAGTCACTGTTTCACAGGCCCTCCAGTGATTGGTGCCACCCTCATGCCTGACTCTGTGTGGGGAGTAATTTCTTAGTCTCATGAGCAGGCATTTGTTTTCTGTTTGTGTGTGTGTGTGTGTGTGTGTGTGTGTGTGTGTGTGCGCGCGCGCGCGCGCACCGCTTTCCCACTGCGAAGCTCGTGCAGTCCCACTGCTTTGTTTTGCTTCTATGCCCTGAATACACATGGCCAAGACATCGCTGGCAAGGGCAGCATCCAGGTTTTCCCATGCATTTTTACTAGGAATTTTATAGTTTTAAGTCTTACATTCAAGTCTTTAATCCACTTTGTGTTTATTTTGACTTGTTCAAAAATACCCAGGCATTGAGCTTGTAATGACGTTATTTCTTATTCAGTGAAGATGAACGTTTGCTCTCACATTTAATTACTTATTTGCCTGCTAGAGTTTCAATCCAGGGTCCCTTGCTTCCTAGGGGAGCACGCTGCCCCTGGGTTCCATCCTGGTTGTGGTTTGTGTCTGGAGGTCTCTTCAAAGCCCCGTGCAGTTTTAGATGGGGCTTTTTTAGGGACAGCTGAACCTAGAGTGTGTAATTGACTTGTGTTCCAATGCCAGGATTAAGAACACTAGGATTGTGGGTGGCTCAGTCCACTGACTGGATTGGCATCACCCTAATCTTGGTAAAGTCCAACCAATATAAGGGACAAAGGAGCCTTGCTCCCTCTCCTCCACTGTTGATCTTGCTGTCCTCTGCCATGAAATGTTGCCCCTGTGCCATGTGCCATCCTGCCTTGGATCCAGTTGATTATGCACTAAAACCTCTGTAAATTGTGAACTAAGAAAACCATCCTCCTTTCACTTTGGGCCATGCCTATGTTGTTTCAGCAAGAAGAGAGGTAACTAATTGGCTCTATATTCATTCACTTACTTGTAGTGCTAGAGTCCAAATCCAGAGTCTCAGGCTTTCTAGACGAGCATGCTACCGCTGCGTTCTGCCCTTAATGCTCTGTGGCTCGAATGTTGAAGTTGGTTATGCAACAGTTCTGGGAAGACTCTGGCTTGCTGAGGAGAAAGTGCGCTAGGAGGCTGTCAAACACTAACTTAGTGGACAGCTCTTCTGTCAGTGCAGGCAGCCACAGCAAAGGTGCAGTCTCACGATGGATGGGGACTGAACAGTGGAGGGAAGGAAGGAGCCATGGCAGTCACTATCTAAGCTGAGCAAAAGAATTCTGTGGTTCCAGCTTTTCATTTTGGTAACCATGCTGCAGATGGGTCCAAAGGTCAATGTTCCCCTGCAGGAGACACATGAGTGGGAACAACTCCCGGCTTCTTCCCAAACCCATGGCGCCTCAGCATCACTTAGAGCATAAGATATAAGAGAAAACAATCTTGCAGCTGGTGTCATATGCCAAGGCAGTGGTTTTCTGCAGTGGCATGTGGCTCTGAACAATACTGGAAACATAAGCAGAATATGAACTTGTGTGGGTACAAGTATACTTGGGGACAAGAACAGAGGGGGTGCCTCGGTTGTGTCCTTCCTATCTATAAAACTTCATGTCTGTTATTTTCTTTCAAGTTGTCTTTATTTTATTTTTTAAAAATCTATTCTCTTCCTTGAAGGAATAAAAAGGAAATGAGTAGAAAAGAAAGATGGTAGATGATGTACAGATACAAACTGTAGTGAGTGGGATTGGTTCGTATGCCAAAAGTCTATCAGCAAAAATTAATCTCCAAAAGCACACAGGGCGCAGTCAAGAACTTTCATCCATATCCTCGTTCTTTACAGTGGCAATGATAGTAATGGTCAAAGGTGGGCACGGTCTGAACGCTTAGGGCAGATGAGTAACAAGCACGAGGTGACCTGATGCACACAGCGAGTGGTATCCAGGCCTAAAGGCAATGCAGTTCAAACGCTCGCGACAGGGAGCAAAGTGGAACGTATCATGTCAAATAGGCCAGACACAGAAGGACAAGTACGGTGTGAGGGCTCTCCCATGAGGTGTCTGCGACAGCCAACTTGGTGGGCCGAGAGGTGAGTGGCTGCTGCCAGTGATGGAGAGAGGGATGCCGGACAGGGGGCTGCTGGGTAAGGTCCCAAGCTTTTGTTTTTCAGTAATGAAAAAACTCTGAGGATTGGTCATGGTGATGGGTGCCTGCCTGATAATGTCAGAGGACTCCATGGCGCTGAATTACACGTGAAAAAAAAGTATAAAGGTAATATTTTTGAATTACTGTTTTATTTATTTGGTATAGGGTGCCACTAGACAGCTCCTCCTGCCTCAGCCTCCCCAGCTATGGGCTTACAGGCATGCATGATCACACCTGGTTTCAGTGGCTGGCATAGCACGTAGTACCAGGGATCAAACCCAGGTCCTGGTGCTTGCTGGGCAGACACTTGGACTGCTGAGTTATCTCTCAAACCCTGGTATGTGTATTCTACCAGAATATATATATATATATATATATATATATATATATATATATATATATGTTTGTTTTTTTTTGCATTTTAGGGAAGGGTCTACAGGGTGTTCAGTGTCTCACTACTAGATCAGACTTGCAGTGATCCACCTGCTCACAGCCTCCTAAGAGCTGGGATTACAGGCGCAGGTCACCACACTCAGACTCGATTGACATCTCAGCACTACCCTGTGTGGGGCTGGCACAGCAGGCCCAGGGATCGAACTCCTGGCCCCTGCACCTGCTTGCAGGTGCTTTAACTTACTGAGCTATTTGGCCAGTTTTTGTCACATTTTTTTAAAGAATAAAAAATAGTAACAACCCCTCCCTCCAACATTAGAAATCATACACTTCAGGGATGGGGAGATAGCTCCATGGTCTAAGCACTTGCCTGGCGAGTGCAAGGACTTGGGTTCTATCACTGCTACCACATGCCATGCTGGCCACCAAAACCCGGTGTGGTGGCACATGCCTGTAATCCCAGCATGGAGGAGGCTGAGACAGGAAGATAACTATGAGTCTGAGTTGCATAGTGAGACTCTGTACCAAATAAATATAAAGAAAGAAAGAAAGAATTTTTTAAAAAACGAGTTGATACATTTTGCTAAGCAAAGTAGTAGGAATTCAACAATGGTCCATGTATTGCAAGAAGCTATCTTCAAATTAGCTGTTTAGATTATCTGATATGAACATGCAAAATTGTTTTCAAACAAAGCAGCAGTCTAAAGAAAACCACTTTTTGATTAACAGGACTATCAGGCATAACAGGGTACTTGAAAATATAGAAGATTTTTTTGTTGTTGTTTTTCCCATCTCTGTTCTGTGACCACACAGCGAGAAATCCTTTTCCATACACCAGGACACTGGTCTTGGTTTTGCCAGGTTCCAGAGCTGCTAGTCAATAAAGTCCTATTTTTATAATAGCTTACCAGGCCAGGTATTTGGTGGCAGCAGCAAACATGGAGTAACGCAGGTGCTAAAGCTAAGAAATCACTGCTAATCAAAGATCCAGAAGATCTATATCTATGTGGTTTTAAAGACTATTGTAGTTCTACCTCTTACATGGAGGTCTTTGAGTTACTTGACTCAAAATTTTATATGATGTGATGGGGGGATCCAGAGTCATTCTTTTACTGTTGGGTATGGAGTTGTCCCAGCTGCCTTTTTATAAATACTCCTGGAGTCGCTGTGCTAGTGCGTGGCAGACTGTTGCACCCATATTCATAAGGGATGCAGCGTTCTGCACTTTTCTTTTTTAATGTCTTTTGTTGGTACCCTGGTAATAATAACCTAGTATAAAAAGCTGAAAGCACTTTCCTTTTCTTCTATATTCTACAACAGTGTTTGATGACTTTGAATCAGTTCTTCTTTAAATGCTAGCTAGAATTCACCAGTTAAGCCCACCTGAGCCTGGTTTTTTTTGTTTATTTGTTTGTTTTGCTCAGAAATTTTCTAAATACTAATCCAATCTTTTTTTGTTGCATGTATTCTGATTTTCTATTTTTACTTGAATCACTTTCAGTAGTTTTTGTCTCTCCAGAAATTTTAAAGCTTCATTCACAGGATCTAATCTGTTGGCACACAGTATAACTACTTTATTATAATCCTTTTCACTTTTGCAAGAATGGCAGGAATCACTCTGCTTCATTTCTTATTTTAGTGTTTGACTATTTTCATGGTTAGTTAAAGAGGCTTCACTTTCTACACTCTCATCAAAGAATCAACTCTTCATTTCATTGGCTTTCTTTTCCCTTTTCTGTATTTTGTAGTTTTGCTACTTCTTCTAATGCCTACATAGTTTTCCGATCCCTTCTTTGGAACTGTCCTGTTTTACTTATCAGCAAACACATTTTAGTGTTCAACTGAGCAGTAGAAACTGTGCTGCTCTTGCAAATGTCATAGTGAGCAAAGCCACTACTTCCACTCAATGAGTCTTGTAGTTTAGATAAAAGGTAATTATGGGTGGTGGAGGTAGCTTGGTGGTCTAAGCTCCTGTCCAGCAAGGGCAAGGACAGGAGTTTGATCCCCAGTACCACATACCATGCTGGCCACTACAACCAGGTGTGGTGGTACATGTCTGTAATCCCAGCACTGGGGAGGCTGAGACAGGATAATCCCTATGTGTCTAAACTGTATAGTGAGACCCGTATCTGATCAATCAATCAATCAATTAAATACATAAAAGGTAATTACTCATATTGTCAGATCAATGAATATGTACTTAAAGCTCAAAACATTCTTAAGAAAAGGATCACAGTTCATGGACCTAGAACAAAGGGAAAAGCGTTAGGTGGGTAAAAGACAATACAGTGTGGGCAAGTGGAGAAAGAATGGCAGAAAGTATGGGAAGGGAGCAGATCTTAGAGAAATCAGCTAGCGCCTACTGGGCCAAGCAGCAGCTCCTGCCCCGATGGCTGTCCAGTGGGTTTGTTATCAGCCTGGTGAGGTGGAAGGGAGGGCCAAGAGCAGCTCTGTGTTGTGTTGCGAAATTGCACGAGTGCTGCAGTACAATCCATTAAACCAGCTGCCTCTGTAGTGTCTATTGTGGAGTTTCTACCTTGAGATCACTGAGTTTAACCTGCTTTCAAATAGAAATACAGAGTAAAAGCACATGCATAATCAGAGTGGTACTCATGATGGTAGGAATAAAATGTAGCGTGTTTTGCTGGGTAATAGCGCAAGAGATTTGTGTATTCATTCATTCAAATTTTCCAACAAACCCAGGATGTAAGAACTATTTTTTTGTTTTATTTTATAGATAAGGTACACAAAAGTATGTGAATGTGTGTGGATGTGTGTGAGTGTTTGAGAGTGCCTGTGTATTTATTTGCATGATCTTCTGAGGCATGAGTACAGGGTCCTGGAAGAGCCGTGGGGCAGAGCATTGAGCAGGATTGCTGAAGAGTTCTGGGGTTTTTTTGAGGCTGGAGAATCCATTTGTAATAATCCCAATCAGTTGTGTGTTCTGCTGACCTCTTAGACGGCAACCAACAGAGCAAACTGCGGGCTGCATGAGGCTGAGCGTTCTGCTTCCTGAGGTGTGACCCGCGGTGATGGAAATGCAGAAGGCAAAAGCCTGAAAGTGACGTAAGGAGGAGCAGGCCTGGAGATCAGAAGAAAATTAAGACATCAGGGGACTGGGGAGATAGCTCAGTAGAATAAGTGCTTGCCTGCCTGGCAGCATAAGGGCTTGAGTTCATTCCCTGGTTCCGGGAGGGAGAGGGGAGATTTCAGTGGATTTCATTTCATTTTGGCCCCACCCAATCCTTCAAAATCCTGAACTACAACTTTTGCTTGGGATGCCTGCCTAGGATGTGCCTTAACTTACCTCTCTCCGGCGATGATGAACCTTTTAGAATTTCCAACGGCAGAGACAGCCTGCTGCAGCCTGTGTGACATTGATTCACCACCAGCACTTGATTATAAACTCTCAGTGTTCTCAAACTCTAGAAAACTAGAATGACTCTAAATCCTGAAATCCCAGCTCAGCTCTTGATCTGGAGATGCAAAGGGTCATTTCAGGGACATTGAGTGTAGAGAGACTGGGTGTTTCTGTTTCCATAAACCCAAACCAATGAATCTATTCGCAACTACTAAGATACTTTATCACATTTATTAGTCTCTTACTTTAATCAAAGGGGTGTGTGTGTGTGTGTGTGTGTGTGTGTGTGTGTGTTTAAGCTGAAAGTGGAAACCGTAAGTGTAAACATTACATGTCAAACCTTTTCTCTAAGCTCATGTTGGGAGAATTAATGCTGAGGTAGTTAGATATGGAATAGTTGCTATCAGCACAACCTCTGGATATACATGTTTTTACCATCAATGATCCATCTCTATTGAATTACCCTGAAAAGTGGGGAGAGCAGGGGAAAGGGGCAGAGTGGAAGCTCAGGCAGAATGGTCCTGGAAGACAAATGTCTCGCACTTCTGGGACTGTCCTTTTCTGTGAATTAGTTTTTCATGCTTACCAAGCCGATGTAATCGAGTTATTTGCTCACACATTTGGGGAACCGGAAGTGATCCTCATCTGTGCTGAAGTGTTAGGAGCTGCAAGGACGGCTGTTCCCTTAAAACTTTCCCTTTGGATGGTGATAATAAATTAAGGATGTCTAGCAGCTCCGGGCCAGAATCCATCTGTTGCAATGTGGAGTTGAAGCGTCCAGGTGAAATAGACAGCTGCCCGGTCAGCCTTTGGAGAAACTGCAGTTAGGAATCAAAGGCTTGATTATCCCCGTTGCTCCGTTGTCTTCTGAGCAGTGGTGGAAGCCTTGGGAGGTCGGGGCCTGTGATCTCCTTCAAGGTCGGCTTTCTCCCCAGCTGGTGAAACGCCTTCAGATGTCATCCATCTGTCCCTCCTCGGGGCCTGAGAAGCCGGCCACTTGGCTGAAACTAACTTCTTTCACCTGCCTTTTTTTTTTTTTTGGTGCAGGGTTTCATCTCACTGCACAGCTCCGACTGTTAGTGAACCTCCCGTTTTCAGCCTCCCGAGTGCTGGGATGACAGCTGTGCACCACCATGCCCAGACTCGGTGACTGACTCAGCGCACCCAGGGCTGGGATTGGCACAGCACATGGTGCCAGGGATCCAATCCCAGCCCCTGTGCTTGCCTGGGCAGTTGCTTAGCCCACTGAGCTCTCTTGCTGGCCCTCAGTTTTTTCTTGACCTCGCTAAAACCCAGTCCCTGGACAATGACAGCCTTGAAATTAGTGTTACTCAAGAGCACAGTTCTGTTTCATGCTGGCAGAGCATGACTGAATTTTGAACACTTTTTGAAGAAGATTTAATAATGTTTGAAAATTTGACTTGGGCATCTGATGGGATTTTTTTCAAAAGACATTTTGAGTTAGGTATAAATAAATAAAACCATATTTCAGATAATAGAGAAAATGCCTTTGAAAAACTGTATATTGGGTCTTTCAAAAGCAAAATAATTGAAGATTTTTGAAGGTACTTGGAACAATGAAAGAAAAGTATTCCTTTCTCTCTGAATCTGTTGGAAGGAAGTGGAGCCCATATGGCACGTTGAGAAGAACTGAGTTGTTTTGTCTTGAACCAAACCAGGATAATCCATCAATATCTTATTTTCAGGAATAGAAACAGAATTTACAGAAACCCATTGTCCTACACAGAGCATTGCACTAATTAACTTAAAGCACAACTGATTTTTAAAAGTTAGTTTCTAGTGATATCACACACCCCGTAGGGACAGAGTGGCTGATCCTTCTTTCTGGGACCCATCACACGGGGATTTGAACCCAGAATAGAGTTCATGTCCCAGGGTGACTCCCTCCAGTGGAGTCCACAGTTGCTGCCTAAGTACTCCGACCTCCTTCTCGGGAGCATCTCATGTCTTCAGCTCCCCCAAAGCCAGACGTACCATGGGCTCCATCAAAAACCACACTATTAGACTAGGCGTGGTGGCACATGCCTATAACCGCAGCTCTTGGAAGGCTGTAAACAGGTGGATCACTACAAGTCCAATCTAGTAGTGAGGCCCTGAACACTCTGTCCCTGTAGACCCTTCTTTAAAAATACAAAAAAAAAAAAAAAAAAAAAGAAAAAATTGCACTGTCATGGCTGTCACCTGTTGTTCAGCTATTGCGACCATGCTGTTCAATACAGACCTCTGGGTATTTAGGAAGTTAGTGTATGGTAGAGCTTCTTGTCCTTAGAGGGAGGGTAGGGTAAAAATGTTTGCCTCACATTACACCTAGGGGTTTTTATTTAAAATCCCCACTCTTTATTGCCTTTCTCGTTTGCTCTTTCCCCATTCACGGCCTGAATCCTCTTTCCGATGTCAGAGCTGGCCTTGCTTTCTGCTCATCTTGGGCGTGAAGGAACCCCGGGGACGCCTTCTTTCTGGAACTGGATGGCGTCCACACTTCTTCCCCACTGGACTATGACAAGGGATTGCTGTCACCAGCACTCGGCTTATTTATCATCTTCTTTCTAAAGGAACTGCATTTTTTTCTTAACATTTCAAAGCGGTGTAGTATATGGGCTTCTGCATAGCTCTCTCATAAATGACTGCGTCTCCAGAGCTTGGCTGTTCAAAGCAGCTAACTCTTGAATCTCATTTTTCTATACCAGAACTTAGATTGCACATAGATTTTCAAAACCAAGTCTACGCTCTGCCTTAGGACCTGAAGCAGGGCCTCGTTGAGTATGCTTGGCCTTAGGGACTCACTCTCGAAGCCCGGAAGCCAGGATTAGCACAGTGGACCTCATGGAAAGTCTGACGAGTTTGAGCTTCAAATCCAGTGCCCAAATACCAAGCTAAGAAGGACAAACTGTACAACTGTGCACTAGATGAGCCCTATTCAAACAAGTCAAATATATAAATTTGGTTGCTACAGGGCTCACTATGCAGCTTTGACTCATAGTGATCCTCCTGTTTTCAGCTTCCCCAGTGCTAAGGTTACAGGTGTGAGGCACCATGCCCAGACTCTGGCTGGCTCATGCTTCCCTGGGGGTGGGGCTGGCATGGCAAGTGGTGCCAGGGATTGAACCTCGGTCCCTGCCCTTGCCTAAGCTTGCCTCAGTAGGGGCTTTAGTCCACTCATCTGCCTCACTGGCCATGAAACAAGTCTTCACGGTTATAAGTTGGTTTTTTTCAAGCGTGGAATGACTTTTAAATAATTTCTACCAGTGTATGTTTGCAACACGTAATAATTACATCCCCCTTGGTGAACTGGTGCATCTCCATCCTGCATCCTGATCATTGTGTTCCCATTTTCCAGATCCCCTTCCCATGTCCAAGATGTCTGCCTCCCTGTTTCCTACCATGTCTCCTTTGATTTTCTGCCTCAGTTATTTATACTTTCACCTTCTCATAGAAAAGAAACTGCAACATCTATCTTCTGTGCCTGATTTATTTCATTTAGCCTTTTAGCCTCAATGTCCATCTATTTTTTTTTTTTTTAACGTATTTAGTACAGGGTCTATAGAGTCTAACTACATAGATTGGAGTCATAGTGACTCCTGCTTTCCGCCTTCCAAGATTACAGACGTGTGCCACCATGCCCAGTCTCAACTGCTAACTCAGCACACCTGTAAAACGTAGTGCCAGCATGGCACACTGGGAGTCGAGCCCAGTCCCTACACTTTGCCTAAGCAGAGGCTTTAGTTCGCTGAGCAATTCAGCCAACACTCAATCTATTTTCTTGAAAGTGACTCAAATTTATCCTTTATTGCCAGGTAATCTGGCCTTGCGTGTATATGCACCATGTTTTCTTTTCCTGCCTCTTATCCTATCTACTCCCTGTTTAGAGTGCAGGGGAGAGGGAGATCCCATTATAATACCATAGACAGGGTACATTACTTGAGGTTAGACAGCTCTAGTAGAAGTGGGATTCAATTTAAGGACTATGCCATTGAAAGTCTCAATTTTGGTACAATCCCAAGCAGCATCCCTAAGCAAAATAAGCTAAAAACAAACAAACAAAAAAGATTTTGTTCAAGGGGAAGACATTTATTTTTCTCCCTTTCAAAGATAAAATTTTAAGAGGGCTCACTCATTCCTTCTGGACTGTCATGAGACGATGACATCAGAAAGAAAAATTAAAAACAAACAGTTTGCCTGTGGAGAGGACGCATCGCCCTCTCTAGCCCAGATCTAGATGGGTGTGGTGGGTGGGGTGCACTGCCCTGCCACATACACAGGCTTTGCTCTCCACTCTCCTCAGGGAAAGCAATTTGTTCCACCAATTAAGGTGGGGTGTGGAGGAGCTGAAAATAAGGTGCTTGGCCTTCCATTTCTCATTCTCTCTTGGAGCTTTTATTTAGAGCAGTGTCATCTTTGTCTCCAGATGCAAACCTGAGGATGCCTGTGACTTTGCCATTTCCATTTAAATGACAAGCCCACCCAGTCTCTACTTTCTTTTCATCATAAAATGTCGTAATTCAGAGATCAATATATTCAGTGCCATACAACAGTTAAAATCCTCAACTCACGGTTAGGTCTCTGATTTAAATATACTCGAGGACAGAAGCCTCTGAAAGGAGGGGTGCAGAGTGTTTCCGTTCCTACTTTCTTGTGCTTAATTCTGTTTCTTTCTGCTATGGAGAGGGACTGGCAGGTGAAGTGTGTCCCTACCTGAGTCCTGACTGAGCCTTGTCAGTGCTAGAGCTTACTGGTGATGGAGAGTTCCCTTGGGGGTGCTTTTGTGTCCTCCTCTGGTGGGGTCCCCACTTTGTGTCCTGCAGCATCTACCAGATGCTCCCATCGCTTGCATGGTCTCTTGGAAGCTCCAGCTTGCCCCTGATGTACTGCAGTGTACGTGCCTTGCTATGGAAGTGTTTCACCCTTGAGAAGACCGCAGGGGCAGGACCAAGAGGTGCTGGGCTCCCTGATCCTCTCCACCGAGAGCCACGTCTGGCTGATGGAAAGTGCTTTGCAATGCTTGGGCCTAGGAAAGATCTCTGTGCAGTGCTGAGGTGACAGAGGACCTGGCCACTGGCCCTGCCACATCCCTGGGTTTCTTAGTTACTCTGTTCTCATTGCTGGAACAAATACCCAACACTCAAAATGAGGGAAGGAAAGGTTTATTTAGCTCTCAGTTACTGGAGGTTTCAGTCCATACTCAGCTGGCTCCAAAGCAGAGGGGCACATGGCAGAGGGCAACCTTTCACGGTGGTGGCAAAGAACAAGAGCTCAGGGAGAGCTAGCAGCAGCTCAAGCAGCTAACTTCTCTGCCTTCCTTACACTGAAATGCAAATCACCTGCCCCAGGGGAGGTTTAGCACCCATTTCTACAACAATCAATTACAAATTCCAGAAGCCACCCCATGACTGCATGAGGCTTGTTGGGGGGCACCTTGACACAAACTATAACACTGGAATGGGATCCAATCCAAGCCCTAGTCTTCTCCAGGCAGGAATCGCACGCCGCTGGAGTCCAGCGCTCTCTGGCTAATCTCTCCAGAAAAGAATGCTCTCCGGAACTTGCGAGTGAGCACCATACACCCTTTTGAAGAACATTAGAGTGCTCTGTGGACAGCCTGGCCAATAGTCATGCATCACTCCAGCAAAAGATGGCATTTATAACTCCTTATTCACTAACAATTATGGTTCACACTATGAAGAGTTAGATATAGAATACCACATAGTGGGCCATTTAGCTTGGAAATCTTTTGAGCACTGTCTGAACATGTGTGTGCGCATGCGTGAATGAGTGTATGTGGGTATGAATGAAATCATCCTTTGAACCATGGTTGTCCTTAACCTGCTCCATGCCTTAACGAGTTAGAGAAATCATTGCCACACACCTGCTGTACATTTGCTAGAAGTCATCCTTTGTAACTTGAAGGTGCTTTTCTGAACTGAAACTGAAAAGGCAGTGCCTCACCTTTCTTTCCTTGTCTAAAGGAGGTGCTGAGAGTTCTGCCCAGCAACTGCTGTCCCTAAATACATGTGTGCATCCATCACTTTAACAACATTTCTTCTTCCCACAATGGGTCCCAACTGTATTTATAACTTTGGGAAAATCTTCAGGATTTCTGGGAAGATCTTGACTCATTGCTCATGAAGTTGGCTTGTAAAAGGTCTGCTTCTCACTGCGGTTTGGTTCGTTCATGGATACACTACTGCATGGCCAACTCAGTCAACCTGAGACCCAGTAGTCATCCTCTAGCATCTTGCTTCACTACCATAAAAATGAAAGGATGAATTAATGGAAAGAACAGAGGCAGGCATACACACATGCCTTTGACCTTTGACTCCCTTGTAGGCTACCAGCTTTTCATGTTTGCAATACTTTTTCATCACTACCTTTGATTCTGTGTGGGCTTACCTGACAGCATGCTTTGAAGCTCACATTTTCACAACAGTTTTCTCCAGAAACTTCTGAGAGAGGTCCTTGTAGATTGATAGATTGGTGTGTGCTCCATGACCTGTGGGGCTGAGTGTGCTGCTCAGAACACCAGGGACAGGGTCAGGCCAAGCAAGGGTGAAGGCCGGGGAGTGTGACTGGCTCCAAAGTGCCATCTTCGAGCAACAGCATCACTTTGGAGCAAGTGGGTTTGTGGAACATCGGACTTTCTACAGAAGCATCCCATAAAAGACCAGCTGGGGAATCCCGCCAAGCTGCGGGGGTCCTGTGAATTTCCCTATGATTCCCTCCTCAGTCTGGCGCTGTGTCTTCTATGGAGATGAGCTCCAGGAAGCTGGGGTCTGCCTATAACCTCCACGCTGGGAAAAGTGCAAGACTTCCCTCCAGCACAGCCTCTGAATAGAGACGCAGGGATCGCAAATTCTGACTAATTGAGCTTGACACCGACTTCCAGGTGGGGTGTCTGGGTTAATGCATTTCCTTCCAGGTGATTCAGACTTTGGAAAATGATGAAGTCAGCAGAGGTGAACCCGAAGTGCCTGAGATCTTTATTAACTTCCCAGAGGCAGAAAATGATGGCGTCTTAACAACAGAGAGATTTTCACAAAGTTTCAATCTTCTTCCTAAAATTTTGTTTTAAAAACATCTGTTAATTCCAAACATCAGAGTCCCAAGTAGATTGTTTATGATTCTAGTGTCACCCCCTTTTTTGTGTTTGGGGGAGATATCAACCATGAAATGATCCCCCACCTCCCCATTTGATGTTCAGGTCCTGCTAGCTTTGAAATGCTTAACATGCAAGCTGTAGGGAAACTCGAAAAGAGAATTCATTGTGCCAGAACTGACAGAGGGCAGCAGAAAACTTCCAAGCCGTCCTCTCGCTGATTCAGAAAGTAATTAATTACAGCTGCCGCTTTGCAGCAAGCTGGGGAAATGTCACCAAATACAGAAAACTCCGAAAAGAATGACAAGGCCTTCCTGTAATTTTCCCAGCCTAAACAGAAATGAGATGAAGGCGCTGTGACTGCCGTAGGTAATGAGACTTTGGAAGATTATTATAAATAGGCTGCATAATTAACGTTCTACAGTTCAGTGAGCATTTTGTGTTGTTTTTTTTGTGGATTTGGAGTAGGCCCCAATGGCAGGAGAAAGCATTCATTCTCCCTAAATCAGACGAGCATGTTGGCTTCAGACACTGCTTCCAAATACACCCTGACTGTCAATTGCCTGTGGAGACAAATTCAGAACTTAGCCTCAGCAGAGGGTGAGTAGCTGGCGTGTGTAACAAGCATGCATTGCCTTTGTTATCTGACTTCATTTGGAGAAGGCAGCCACGAATGCGGTCTTTCATGTGGGAGAAACTGAGGTCGGGAGAGCTGACCTCGAGCCTCAGCCGCTGACGGCGAAGGGTTCTTAGGCTCAGTCTCTCTAATTGAGAATCCTTCAGCTTCTGCATTTTCCTCTACTTCCCATGGCTTCTGCAATGTATGGAAATTTATGTTGTGGAGCTTTTTTCCTTGGAGCTTTTGTTTGGAGCGATGTTTGCTATGCATTTCAGTGAAAAATATTCTAGCAGAGCACTGTGGAGAGCCCGGCCACGGCAGCCACAAACAGAAAAACTCGGGCTGAGGTTATTAGTGCACGAGCAGGAAGCAGCATTCATCGCCCTGTGCTTGGCTTGCAAAGGTGAATTCGTAAATATCCAGAAGTTTTCAGTTACTTTTGGTAAGGATGAAAAATAGAGGGACTAGCTAATCTGAGTCCGTAAAAAGCTCACGTCAACAGCTTCCGACATTGTCAGTTGTGTGATAACCCACTACTGTTATGGGCTATTGGACTCTATCTAGTTATCTTCTCTTAGTTCAATGAGAAGAAAGGTTGGTACTGATATTGTTTAGACCACATAGCATGCCTGCATCTTGTCCTCTGAACAACTACTACGAAGACAATATGCAATGTATTCATTATTGTAAGTGTCCTACTAACCTGTTGTGAAACTGTCTCATTACTACTTCTTTCTCACTAAAATTAATACAAATATTTCCTTTCATAAAATGTTAATAACACATTGAATTGGAATAAAAAATAATTTAGGTGAAATTTAAAAAAAAAATGAAAAGAAGCCATCATTGGTGTAGACAGGGGCCTGGAAAGAGGACGGCAACTGGATCCCTTTGTACCCAGATAAAATGGGGCTTTCAGCCCTCAAACTCGTCAAAGCCAAAGGTATCATGGAAACAGATGTGCCCTGGACGCTGGGCCATAGAGGCTGTGGGGAAGGGGATACGGAGCAAGAGAAGAGCTGGGCTTTCTGAAGCCCCCTCTTCTGGAGTGGCTGAAATACGGACTCAATTGCAGGGGAAAAGAGACCCAAGACACAGTGCTGAAACGCTATTGACATGCGCGTTTTCACATCATAATAAAAAGTGAGTGCATTTGTGCCTGCCGGCAGGAAATCTTCATTGTCAAGATGCATCTTCCTCCGCGAGCCCCTGGTACCTGCATCTGCAGTGTGCGCTGCATCCCGTGCAGTGGCGAAGAGACTGACAGGGAGAGAGGCGACTCAGAAGACGCTCCAGATGCGCACGTGGGGACGTCAGCCGCTGCTCGGGACCAGGGCTCTGCTGAAGGAACCCGGGAGGTGGAGTCTAGCTGGAAGGCTATGGGCCCAGCTAGAACCCAGGGCTGGAGTGCTCTCAGGCAGGTGCCAGCAGCTTCCACATCAACTGTCTCATCAGCCACAGAGAGGAAGGGACCAGGGGAGCTGCGCCCCATGAAAAGAAGGCCCAAAGATCACCCGGAAGATTTCCTGTGGTCTATCCACTTCCTTCGCTTTTCCTGAGCACCTCTCCTCTGGCTCTCATCTCTGGAGAGTTAGAAAGTGGTGGTGGGAGGGACAGGCACAGGTAAGATTAGGAAGGTGAGACTTTGACACTCAGATCTTACTAATATTCCACCTCTCATGGGTTGATGATGTGCACACACAGAGAAGAAGAATTATGCAAACAATAGCCAGAAAATCAAATAATCTTCCTTCCCTCCTTCCTCCCTTCCTCCCTCCCTTCCTTCCTTCTTCCTTCCCTCCCTTCCTCCCTTCCTTCCTTCTTCCCTCCCTCCCTTCCTTCCTTCTTCCCTCCCTCCCTTCCTCCCTTCTTTCCTTCCTTCCTTCCTTCCTTCCTTCCTTCCTTCCTTCCTTCTTTCCTACCTTCCTTTCTTCTTTATTGCGCCAAACATTTTTTATAAAAACAACTATGACGTGTTGAATTTTTCTGAATTACTTTTTCATCCAAGAAGAATAAGCTGAGAAGCCAGAGTCAATAGTTCTTTCCACTTTGGAGTTCGTAGCGCACGCTCTGTGTCTGTCAGTCCTGCCAGGCAGATGAGCGAGGAAGGGCCGTGTGCCTCTCAAATCACACCCATGGCCTTGGCCCAAGAGGGAGCCGGCGGTGAAGAGGCTGGCGCGCTGTCGAGGCAAAAGGAAGCGTGCTGCTCTGGGGTGGAGCACCTGGCAGCGGAGGTCCCTCCCGCCCGGGGCGCTGTTCAGCACCCAGCTCTCAGGTATCATTCTGCTTCTCCTGCTTTGGGGTGGGAGCAAAGTGCAGAGGGAGGCAGTGATCAGAGCATCTTCTCTGAACTCCTTAGGCTGAAGCACTACAAGATTATGAGACAATCATGTACTATAGAAGAATGCTGGGGGCGAGATGGTTCAGCGGTCTAAAGCACCTGCTTAGGCAACCATAGGGACAGCGACTGGGGTTCAATCCCCAGCACCACATGCTGCGCCGGCCCCACCCCTAGCCTGCCATAATATAAATAAAGTTTAAAAAGATAGAAGAATGCATAGCAAGACACACAGGCATGGACGACTGGCCCTTCTCCACTAATGTGGTAATTCAAAGAGAAATGGACAAAACTGGAAGACCTCGGGGTACCATAAGGGGGGCAGGCTCAGCTTTGACTTTGTGTGTGGTAATGGAAGGAGGCACCTTCCTACCTGCTCTGCTCGGGGCCGCAGGAAGAACAGAGATCGTGAAGTCACAAGCCAGGCAGGTGAAATCTGAATAGAAGCCTTTCTGGCCTGGATACGTTGCCTTTACAAGGAGTAATAAAGAAACGCCTGGGCTCCTGCGGGCCTCGGTCTCGGGGCTCCTCTGATACCCCAGTGTGAGAGCAGCTGGTCCTTCAGCTCAGCACGCACTGCTTGGCCTGATGACGTGAATTCACCCTCAGGTGGTCCGGGCACCGTCCCGGGACCCCAACTCACTCCTCTTATATTCAGCCCAGGACTCGGATGTTGCCACTGCTACCGTCAAGGGACACTAAGCTGGAGCTCTTAACTTCAGCAAGGGTAAATCGAGGCTGATTTACCCAGGAAAACAGAGCCTTAGCTTCATGTTCACAATCGAACACTTCAGTTTTCCCGCAGGTAAGGTGGAAATACTGAATACTGGATGCCTGGGTGATTACGTTAACCGGTCTCTCGGGGTCAAGCAAAGGACGCAAAGGCTGATGCGCTCTCGGGGCCCCGTACAAGCACACCGTGTCCTAGGACCTGCAGATGAATCACGACAGTGCCTGTGTTTGTTTCAAAAGCTAGAGAACCTTCCAGAGAGAGGCAGGAACAAAGAAAAAGCAGAGCGCCAGCACAACAGCCACTCTGTACTAACAGAGAGGTAGGCGTCTTTAAAGAGCACGTCACTCATTAAGAGCTGTGTTGAGAAAAGGCCACGCCTCGCTCTTAATTTCTTAAGATAGAAGGAAAAAAAAAAAAAAAAAAAAAAAAAAAAGATAGAAGGAAAATATTTAAAACTCTGCTTTCGTGCGTGAGTCACGCTGTGTAGAGCCTCATCGGCAATCTCACCCACCTCGGGATATTGAAAAATTCCTGCTCAGGCTGAGGTTGCAGCCCCAGCTGCAAGGCATCCCTCTGGCTTCCCAGCTTTATGTTCAACGTCTGTTTGCATCCTCCCGCCCCTCCCCCTCCCCCCTCCCCCCAGTTTTTGAACTATAAATAACATCTCCATGTGTGATGGGAGTAAGCATCCAGACCTAATGCATGCACGTTCCGGAGTCCGCGCCCACCACATTTTCTGACTCCCCGGAACTTAACCTAAAGGCATCTCTGAGTGACCAACAAATGCTTCCACCTGGAAAGACTTGGTGAAGAAGGGTCATGCCTGGAAGACAAACACCGCATATTCACACTCAACGTGGAAGACAAAACAGTTGACTTCACAAGGTGAGAGGTGAACAGCAGCGGCTGGACCCCTAGAGGCTGGGGGCGGGGTGGAGGAGAGGTCAGAGGGAGGCCAAGTGTTGAACGCATGCAGCTAGACAGAGGGCCCAGATGCCAGGGCTCTTCAGCACGGTAGACTAATTTCTGTTTACAGCATATAGATTTCATAAAATGATGAAAGAGCTTGAAGATATGCAACACAAAGAAATGCTAAATTTTCAAGGGATGGAAAGGTTCATTTCCATGATTTGACCTTGTCACATTGTAATCATGTATTGAATGACCACACTCCATCCCACAAATATGTGCAATGAAACAATAAGAAGGTTTGTGCCTGGAACCCCAGGTACTCAGGAGGCTGAGGCAGGAGGACTGTAAGCTCCAGGACAGCCTAAACAACTTAATTACTTAGTGAGACCCTGTTGTAAAGTTTACATAAAGGGGGGGAGGGGGGCTTAGGGGTGTAGGCGAGCAGTAGAACACCCAGGGCTTAAATCTCCAGTACTGGGCATAACAATTAAAGCCAAAATAACCTCGAATTAAAAATAAAGAAATGCCCACTACCCATCAGACATCCTCCTACCTTTCCAGCAAGGTGATGTAGGGTCCAACCAGTCTGAGCAACCAGAGTGGGTCTGGTGAGGGGCCTTGGAAAGAGAGGGTGAAGAATGTGGAGGCCACTGTGCACCAATATGGATAGACCGTTGGGGCTGGGGTGGGGCTCCCCGAGAGTACTGGCCTTGCCTGTGTGAGCCCTTTGGGCTTGATTCTCCAGCTCTATGAATAAATAAAACAAAGAAATGCATCAAGGGATCACCATTTGGTATCAAAAAGAATGGGGTTGATACGCCAAGTTTTCCCTCAGGAAGTTTCTGGTGAAAGCTATTGCTGCTTGATGCCGTGACCGATGCAAGAGGACAGAGTGTAGATGTGTGGAATCAACTAGCAGGACAGCTGCGCTGAGTGCGTGTCTGTAGGGGACGAACACGTGGCTTTGCTCCTGGGAGTCTGTGTGGCTCTGACTTGACACATACGTGTTTACCAAACGTATCAAAGATGGCGGGATTGACAGCTTCCTGCTAGCTCTCCGGAAGTGAAGACCTGGAGTGACGTGGGCCAGCTGCAGAGCCACTGTACCTTGCGTGTGGTCGAGTTCTTTCCCACCCACGACACTTTCTGGTTTTCTGTCCCTGCTGGGGCTGGCTTTCCAAGCCACGTCGCTTCTGTTTCTCTGCGGTACGTGTGCTGAGCTCTCAGGTATTCGTGTTTCCCCTGATAGTTCCATTTCCTCTGATGTTCTTTTCCTGCATGTCCTGCAAAAGAACATGTTCTGAGCTGTGAAATGCATTGTCTGACAATGTAGTCGACAGTGCAAGCCTGCCTGAACACGCCCTGAGACCCGTGCCTCATGTTCATAAAAGGAGTTATTACTCCGGGTGCTGCTAGGCCGCTGAGCCTCTGCTTTTTTATTAATTGCATCTCTCAGAGAAGCTGTGATAGAGAAGAGGCCACGCTTTGTGAGTTTTCTCATTTCCCCAGCCCATTTTTTTGGACTCTGAATGGGGCAAGACAATAATAATAATAATTCTGTCAAACAACAGTCATTGTTTGTCTCCTATAATTAAATTCTTGGAATTAACTCCAGAGGTGACGGCTGAAAGTGACACAGAGCATATTGGCCATGAGTGTCTTTGCCATTTGTTGAAATTGGAGTTTGATTTGAAGATGAAGTCTGACAAGTGGCGAGTTGAGCTGGACTGAGGAGGCCTGGTGATTACCTGGAGTCTGCACTGCCCTCCGGGGAAGCCATCACTGGACAAATAGTGTCTCCTGCACCATGATTTCTTTGTACATAGACATCAGCAGTTGTGTCAATACTCTTAGCAGATGAAAGGTCTGTATTTGTTGTTGCGTTTGTACCTCACACTTGATATAGAAACTCTACAGTCTAACCAGATGTGTGACCTGTGTGGTGTGACCCCACCGTGCCCTGAGACTGGCTTACTGATCAGATCTCATGGGCTGTAATTTTTAATAAATTTTTAATAAAATTTCACCAAAGCTCCTCTATTTCCCACTTGGTCTTGATTCTTGCATATTCCTTGATAATTAAGAAGATTTTATAGATGAAATACAGACATAGATGCAGGTATAAATAAATCTCTGGGCTGCAGTCCTTTCTTTTATTCTAGTGCTGTCCATTAACAACTTATTAAACATTTTTAAGAAGTGCTTTTTTAGTTCTTTCCTCAAAATGGTACTGAATATTCGCTCACTTATTAGAGTGCCTAGAAGACAAATTTCGGGTAGGTTTTAAAAGATAAATCCATCAATATCTCCTGGGAATAGTAATGGACTCCTTGGAGAGAAATGAACTCATGGACTTCTGAAACAGTCTTCTTGGGCTTCAAAGTCACATTTGTTTTTTTCTTTTAAGCACATGTACAGATGTCTACAAGCACGTGTCTTAGAGAACATTGAATTTATGTAGAAACTTTCTTCTTTCACCTCCAGGACCCACATACCCCACTGCTCTCACAACACTGAGCAGTATGTCCAGGACTAGGTCTGATCTATAAGCTGTAATTAATCAAGTTTTTTTTTTTTTTTGTAAATACCTTATTGAGTGAGATCTATCAAGTGACATTCACAGCATAGATGGAGGAAAGGGGCCTAATTAGAATTAACCTGTTTAAAAACTGAGTCATATTTCCACAAGAACCACTTGCCTCTCAGTGAGAGGAGATGCAAGGGACAATAGAATGTCCTTCTGTATCATGCACCAGTGACCCACCCCTTCCAATATCTGCCCTCCCTGACTGCACATTTAGTAAGGGACTCATCAATGAAAAACTTCAATGAGGAGTATTACTGGTTCCCAGACAATCTAGACATGTTATAAAAGTCACATATATGAACTCATGGAACTTCAGAAGGACATTTTAGATTTAAATCATAGCACACCTGGATGACATTAGCTTCTATCTATCTTGAATCTGCAGTTCCAAGTGATAAACTTTAATTATGACTTGGAAGCACAAAGTATGAACAGAAAACAGTGGATAAGTGGAGAAAAGTTGGGACTGTGGTGACATATGAGGGAATGAAGAAACTGAGTTTTTTTTTTTTTTAAGGGAGAAATAATAGTTTGAAATACTCAATGATCCTGATTCAAAGTCAGTGGGTGATGGATGTGGAATTTGCAGCTGAGAAATCAATTTTAGAGTATCTGTTGCTGGTGGGAATATTTTCTTTTCTTTAGCATGTGCTATATGCACTTTCCATGAGGACGCGGGCTCTGCCTTGCTACCCGCCATATCATAAAGTATAGAGACGTTTTCAAAATTAAATCCTCCACATGCCATGTGTTGTATAATTGAGTGAATTACTTAGGCAGCACACAAGCAAAGAAGTTGGAATTGAGAAAAATATTTGCTAGAGTCAGACAAAGTTGAAATCTGGAATAATTGTCTCCCTGGGTAGCCTCGCTTCCTCCCTCTTTAGTGAGTGACTGTGTACTTAAATGAGGGCTTGACTCAGCCTAGGAGGATGGAGAAAAAGAGGAGAGGGGGAAGGAAAGGAAGAGGGTGAGACACTACCATGGCTTATAAATTGAGTGAAAAATACTAGAACTATTAGAACTCTTCCTTTAAAACTAAAATTGTAAGAGATGTTTCAGAGTCCAAAACATAATTTTTAACTCTTTCCTGTGTCATTGTCATAATCTATGACTCTCCCCACCGAATGGAGGATACTAGCAGACCAAAAATTTATTTGTAATGACAACTGACAAAGCATCAGTTCCTTAAAAAAATAAAAGATAAAAGAACTGAAGACCAGTGGAGAATACACAGCTTCAGAAATTTTGTCCATGCCTTTTAAAAGACATATAACTGAGCCCAGAACATAATAAATTATGTTGTATGGTTTTTTGGGGGAAAAGTTATGGATGATTGATAAATGTCCTGTTGATTTCCATTTGCTTTTCTTTTGAGTATTATAAAGATACCTAATTTTAAACTTTGAAAGAAATGCAGTTATGGATGTGACTTTAACTCTCGAGTAACAAGCTCTAGCAGGGAGAGGCTATTTATTTAGCTGATGACAGAATGTGAATATAAGTCCCTGACATGCACCATCTGAGAAACCATTAAAATCAGGTCTATTAAAGCCAGTGTCTTGAAGGAAGAACGGAATTCAAACTGAAATCTTTTTAATGAAAACATTGTAAGAGAAGATCAATATAATTAATTTTTAAAAAATATTCTGAGCACTAACTTTTATGTGTTTAGGTTGAAAGTATTTATTTATGATAGGGGAAAAAAGAGTAATTAGTAACTGATTCCTCAGGCAGAGTAAAACCGATCATTACAGAGAATGCGTTAAAACCTAATGAAGGAAAGTGAGATGAAACTCCTTAAAGTGATTAAGCGAATCCCATTCCATAGGTTGTATCAGGCAACGCTGCTAGAGGCTCTTGTGCTGGTCTGGGACAAGGATTCTATATCCTCAGACTCTCCTGCTAATTTTAATCTCAGAAGGCTGAGCTTTCTCACCGGAAGCTCAGGAGAGGCTGTGAGAGCCATTGACCCGGCACTGCAGAGGGAAGACAAGTTGTTGAGACACAAGTAGATTTTATTAAAAACCAACGAACACCATCTGTTTGCTGGTCTCTTTATCTCTTTTCTTTTTTCCAAGTTTTATTTATTTATTTATTTATTTATTTATTTATTTATATTTTTTGAGGTTGCTATACTGTTTCAGTTGCGCTTGAGCTCACTTTGGAACCCAGGCTGGTCTCGAATTTTCAGTCATCCTCCTGCCTCAGCCTCCTGAGTGCTGGGATTACAGGCTTGAACCACCACACCTGATTTATTCTTCTTGTGTGAAAGGAGGGTGGGGACAGATTTTTTTTTTTAACTGGGAAGGCAGCAACATAAAGTTTGAGTGGTTTATGTATCTATTTACCTATTGATGTATTTATTTATTTCTATTTTTTTAACAGGGGAAAGTGAGAACACAGTCCCCCACTACCACAAATTATAAAGTTGAGTTTCCCCCATTTGGAGAAATCTTGGGCGTTAGCACATCTGAAGTATAATGGATGAGCCTCGTCCCAGGAAACCACCTTTGCCAGCATGGTGTCCCCCTGCCGGTAAGGATGTGAGCGACCTATTTAATCAGAGCTCCACAGGCAGGGAAAATTGACCTTTGGTGAAAGTGAGTCTGTGCTGGAGAATTCTTGTGAACTTCGGTAGAAGCGCAGCTGGATGTGCTTGGTAACAAGGCCTGGGTGTCTCAGCACTGAGAAGTCCTATTGACATGCGGACAGAACCCTTGGGGCTCCCCAGGAACCATAATGTGATGGGTTTGAGACCTCTCATTCCCAGTTTTGAACAACCTCTGAGAGGCTTCGCTGCTTCTATTTTGGATATAACTTGCTTATTGTTAAGATTTTTGAAAGTATGAATTCTGGGACACTGGTAGGGATATGAAAGTCTAGCTTTCTCTCAATAGGTTCACTCTATCTTAGAAATAATGTTTCCTGAGACCTTATTGTTTTTGTTCTGCTTTTCACAACTGGCTCATTTTCACCTTTAACTAGAGGCTTTCTCTAGCTGACTTTTATATTCATGTATAGAATGCAGATAATACAAAGGTTTTCTTAAAACTAGGAACACACTTATGTACAGGGCTGCACATTCACATTACAGATGGCTGTAAATTCTTTGTTACTTCTCCCAACAAGATGTGGACTCTAGGATGGGACATAGCTCAGTGGCCCACGGACTGCCTGGCAAGCACTAAGTCCTGAGTTTGATTCCCAGTGCTTTGTGAAGATGTGGACTTTGTCTCAGCTATGAGAGAAAAATAGCTAAGTTAAAGGCATGGTCCTTCTAGTCACCATGATGGGCAGCAGCAGGTGACCAGAATAATCTGTCCCATGAAGACCTGTGGCACCTTCTGATTAGCTGCAGTGTACCCAAAAGCAAAATAGGAGGTCCATAAAACTTTCACCAAATATATATAATCGAAAAAATGGAAGGCACGCGATGACGTGGGTGTGGAGGACCCTCCCCCAGACTGTGAAAGGCACTTTCAAACAATGGAAGGTCAATGAGGAAGGACTATTGTTGGTTCGTAGAGGCTTCCCAGTCATCACCTTCAGTTTGGATGCCATCTCCTGGCGTCTAGCATAGACGGACTGGTCACCTTCCACCTGACACTCGTCAGCCTTCTGTAGTAGATTCTTCAGCTTTCCACGGCAGGCTCATCAGCCTCCTGTTTTGAACATGCGGGGACACTGTAATGAGCTCTAGAATGGAAAAAAACCCTTCTGCATCCAGACTTCAGGTGCCTTCTGCATTCTTCCTCATCCAACTCTGTTCCTGACCATCATAAACCAGTCTTGTCATTTCTCATATCTTTGTGTATCTTGTGTTTTATCTGTTTTTCTAGGAAAACCCTGACGGGTACAGACACTAATCCTTTTCCCTTGAGTCTGGACTGGTTTTGGAATTTATCATTGCCTGGTTCTTTACAGATAAAAACTTCTGGGCTCTGAGGATAAATTGTAACACATCTTGCAGCTTCTGCCTGTTCATTTTGAATATTTCCCCTTAGGCACTCGAGTCTCCAGAGAACAATCGTGACTGCGCACCTAGCAGAAGAGGGTGTGTAGGCCGGGAGAACAAACGGAAAGTGGGTGCTTCCAAATTCTTTCAGCTTTCCAGACCTTCCTCCATAGAAGCCTCAACCTTATAAGTGACCAACCTGAACACTTGGACTCTTACTCGGATAGATACTGGATCTCAAGCTGCAGGAGACGTGAAGGAAATGTGTTCCCTGTAGGAAGAAAGGAGATTCAAGGGAAATCATGAGGAAAATGGGTGTTCAATCCAGCTGGGGCAAAACAACCCAGTTATGACAAACAAGATAAATCAGCAGTAGAAAGGCAGGATTACACCCCAGGTAGGGACAGTATGATAGGAAGGTCAGAAATGATATGAAATGAATAAGAATGCCATTTTCCAAGATTCAAATGGAGATAAATTAAAGTTAAACACAAAGAGAATGAAATTCCCAAGTCAGGAGTAAATTTCTCTCAATTTCATGACCAGCCCCTATGCTCTCCATCTAAGAATCTCAGGGTAGACAATAGGTTAAAGATTGATAAAAAAGTACTTTATCTATCGAACCAACTTAGTAAACATACTTAGTGACGACTGTTCAAGTTTTACTGATCACTTTGACAGAACATGAAACTGGCAACGGATTCTATTACGCTTGCAATATTAATTTACTATTATGAAGAATAAATTGGTATTTTTGTCTGTAAAGGAGAAAGGAATTCTGACAGCATATATCTCACTAAAGTTTTTGCCAGAGAAAAAGGAGACCTTTCCAAGAACAGGAAAGCCAGAATGGAATTATGAAAAGAGATCATGACCTGACTCTTACCTCCTATGAAGAAGATGTCCATGGCATTCCTTAACACTAAGAGACTGAAAAATATTTGACTAAAGAGGAAAGAACATATCTGAGAAGCAGTGAAGGGGCCAGGTCCTTTGCTGAGAAGCTGTAAGAGATGAAAGTGTAATAACTCCTGGGTTTCCAGGGGAATTATAAGAATGATCTTGCCTTAGAGATCTTTGGCCACCTCCAATTGATTGCAGAATCTCATGGATTGAGATAATTGGGCAAATCATTAAAAATGTTTGAAATATATTTTTGAACAGTTTTTAAACAGGTCATCAGAGGCCTCACTAGAAGTACTATGATAGAAATACCTCCGTTCCTTGCTTATGTACCCATTTCTTATCCAACTGTATAATTTTCCTGTCTGTTCCACTTACTTGATCCATACTTATGCTATCTCTTAAAACTCTGTATCATCAGTGCATATCTGTGGATAACTGAGTATTAGTTTCTTAGTTCCTAAATTTAATCTGTGATTTTCTGCAAACAAAAGCCACACCGAATGCTTCTTCTCATTTTTCAAAGTTTCTAGTTGAAGAGGGGGCATATGCTATCCATCTGTAATTACTTGATTACAGAGATTAGACATGAGGTCTAAACAGGAAGTAGATATTAACTTCTCTGGACACTGCTGTCAAAGAGAAATCCTTTCTTTGTTTCTTGGAAAATAACTTTGGATGATAATGACTTCTGTTTCCCATTTGTTTTTGAACATTGAATCAATTTACTTTCAGGCATTCTCCAAATGTAATTTTATGTTTATGTAATATAAAAATAGCCATATAAATAAGCAGTCACATATATTTTAATCTCTCCATATGTCCTCCAATAACACATACAAATCAATAAAAGCAGAACATAAAACTTTCTATTACTCATGTGAACAACATGACAAGGAAATAGCAAATACTATAAATATCAATTTACATGAAAATGAAGAAATAAATATCTGACACTAATAGGAGCATCTTTAAACCCAATGAAGGATTAGAGATTCAATGAAGATGGAAAGCCTGGAGCTATTTAAGAACTTGGGTGGATTCTGGGCAGCCTGTAGGACTCCGGGAAGCTCTGACTTTCCTCAGCCCCCAGTGTTCAGGCATGTAGCTTCTGCTGGTGCCAGTCCAAACTTTAAAAACTTAGGAGGACTCTGAGTGGCCTGTGGGATGCAGGAGAGCTGCAATCGGTGGGCACAAGCGTGGAGCTTTCCAGGCAACACGTAAGAACTTTTGCAGACTCTAGGCAGCCTATGGACTCTATCTGGGTGATTACTGGGAGCTTCAGAATTGCCAAAATGCAAGAGCTATTTGACAATCTCAGTCATCTAGTCTACCCAGAACATATCCAGGAGACAAACTCATACTAGAACTTGGAAACCACACACCTGAAATCTCTGAAATGATAGCATCTGAAGTAAAGAAATAAGGCCATCAGGCTATAGAAGAAACAAGTGCAAAAATAATCTCCTAGGTCCACAAAGAAAAGACAAAAATAGTGAAAGAATTGCTCAGCAGAGCTAAAGAAGACATAGATAGAAGAATAGAGAAGAATAGAAAATGATGGAAACTCTGAGTGAACCATACCAAAAAGGAACTAGAATTTATGAAACAGATTCAAATAGATATTCAAGATATTAAGAACTCCATTGAAAGCTGGCAAAATCACTTGAATGACACTAAAGATGGGCTTTCAGATTTTGAGGACAGTGTTGTAGTAATGAACATGAAATAGAAGATCTCTTAAAACTAACGGGGAACCAGGAAATAACAATTCATCAGGTACAAGATGGTGCAAAGAAAAATAATGTAAGAATAATAGGTGTCAACAAAGCAACAGGAGACAGCACAAATGACATAGTAAAACTATCTGCAGAAGCACTAGCTAAAATTTTCCAAACAAGAGAAAAGAACCTGACACACACAAGGCAAGACACGCAGAACGCCACAGAGCATAGTCATAATAAATCTACACCTAAACACATGATAATCAAGATCTCAGAAATTCAGCTAAATAACTGAATATTGAAAGCTGCTAGAGAGAAGAAATAGATCACTTACAATGGAAAGCCCATCAAAATCACATCAGATTTCTCAACACAAACTGCCAAATCAAGAAGAGTTTGGAGTGAAGTATTTTAGGTACTACAATAAAATAACTTTGAACCCAGATCGATGTACCTTGCAAAACTATCTATCAAATTAAATGACAAAATAAGATCCTTCCGTGACTAAGAATGAATGAAGAAATTCATGACCACCAAACCAGCCCTATAAAGAGTACTGATATATACTCTAGAAAGAAAAAGAAGTGATCACAGCTTCAAGAACAACAGAAAGGAACTACCAAATAGAGCAAGTACTTAAAAAGGGGGAAAATTACCGAACCTATAACAGGAAAATAACATAACAAATGTAAGCCAATACGTGGCAGCCATAACCATCAATGTAAATGGCCTCAATTCACCAATCAAAGTAACAAACTAGCAGATTGGATTAAGATATAAAATCCAACAATATGGTGCATACAAGAAACACATTTAACTCAAAAGCAAATTCACAGACTAAAAGTCAAAGGATGGAAAACAATTCTCCATGCCACAGGAAATCAGAAAGAAAAAGGAAGTTGCTATCCTGGGTGCTGAAAATATCAACTCCAAAGCAAAAACCATCCAAAGAGATAAGGAAGGCCATCATATACTTGTTAAGGGAAAACTACAAGAGGAAACAATAACAACAATGAACATATATGCTCCTAATGTAGGAGCACCCTCCTATACAAGACAAATTTTAACAGACATGAAAAATCAAATGTGCCTAGCAAGTGCAAGGCCCAGTTTGCTTCTCAGTACCAAAAAAGAAAATAGTAAAAAAAAAAAACGGTCAAGTGGGCTGTAATCGAACAGTAATGTGGGACTTTAACACACCACTGTCACAAAAAGATAGATCAACAAGGCAAATAATAAGCAAAGAAGTAATAGAATTAAGTTAAATTTGTGAAGAGATTGACTTAGTAGACCTTTATGGAGTGTTTTAGTGAGGAACAACAGAATATACATTGTTCTCAGCTGCACACAGGAAATTCTCCAAAACAGACCATATATTAGAACACAGAGCACTCTTAAATAAATGCAAAGGAATTAAAATTATCCCATGCATATTATCTGATAATGGTGCAATAAAACTGGAAATTATTGCCAAAAGAAACCATAAAAACACCATAAACACATAGAAATTAAATAACAACCTCTTAGCCAGTGGGTCACAAATGAAATTAAAGAAGAAATTTAAATGCATTTGCAATCAAATGAAAATGCAGATACAACTTACCAAAACCTCTGGGATGTAATGAAAATTGCCTTAAGAGTGAAATTTATAGTGGTAAATTTGCACATTAGGAAAAAAGAACAAACCCAAACAAATGATCTTATGTTGCACTACAAGTTCCTAGAAAAAGAAAAGCGAGGCAAGCCTAAAGCACAAAGCCCAAAGAAGGCAGGAAATTATAAAAATTAGAGTAGAAATTAGTGCACTGAAGACAAAGAAAACAATACA
>PVKN010005613.1:0-30335 GCA_004027915.1 Capromys pilorides | reverse complement strand
TAGACTTAGCATAAGACAGTACTAAATGTTACATGAATTACTGCTTAATACTGATGATACATTGAAATGATAGTTTGTTTGCTATTAAATAAACTATTGTGACTAATTTTATAATTTCTTACAGGTTTAGTGTCATTGCTAGAATATTTAAAATTACATATGGAGTTCGGGATATATTTTTTTCAGACAGCTCTCATATAGGCTGAGAAGAAGAGTCAAATACTCTTAGAGTATGGTCTTTGCCGTCTGTGTGACCTTGAGCATTGTCCTCACAGTAGCACCCTCCATGCCCACAGGGCTTCTGATCTCCTGGGGCAGTCTGATCTGCTCTTGGATCTTCAGTGGCTTCAGGTTCCCTCGCAGGTCAGAGTCCTGGGAAGCCTCCTATAGTCTTTCCTTCTCTGCATTTCCAGGGGCTTCTGCCAGGTAGGTTTGGCGCAGTAGCATAGCCTGTGTATCCCCCCAGGTCCTCGTGCCTCACAGCCTCTGCTAGTAAACTCTATTCTGTGGGCCTGCAAGTCGCACTCAGGTCTACTTTACTTGAGTTGCTCTAGGCCTTCCTGGCATCCTTTTCCTAAGCATTCACATGTAGTTTCCTTACTACTCTCAAAGGCCTGCTGAGATACTGGGGCCTACGCTAGCATCCAGAGAGAGAGTACAGGAATCAGGGCAGTCCCTTGAGCAAGTGCTTTTCTAATTCCCTTCACATATGAATACCTTTTCTGCTGGTACCACCTAATGGTAAGGTGGATGCACTGACCTGCTACTTTGTGGCTGAGAATTCTAGCCCCAGAGAGAGGAAGGAATAGCTCTAAAGTCATACAGCTAGCAAGGGGCAGAGCTAGGATCCCATCTCAGGGAGTATGCCTTCAGAGAACATCCCTTTAACTGATTAGCTATTCTACTTTTCAGTTGTATACATTTCCAGTGCTCAGAATAGCTGTGAGGTAAGTCATATGCTCATCTTTCACAGTTGAGGAACTACACCAAAACATTAAATAAATAATGAGCTTAAGGGACTGGTGTGGTGGCGCACACCTGGAATCCCAGCACCTGGGAGGCTGAGGCAGGAGGATCAGTGCGAGTTCAAGACCAGGCTGGGCTACAAAAGTGAGCTCAAGGCCAGCCCGACCTGCATAGCGAGACCTTGTCTCAAAAGGACCAGAAAAAAAAGCTTAAGTTTGCAAGCATTTTAAATAACGGAGGCTCAGATCTGGCCATTTTGTACTGTGAATACTATGTTCTAAGCCAGGTGTGGTGGCACATGCCTGTAATCTCAGCACTCAGAAGGCTGAGGCAGGAAGATTGTTGACTTTTCTCTCTCTCTTTTTTTTTTTTTTTTTTGACTGACTCAGCCAGGTGGGGGGTTGGAGGGGTGGGGGCTGGTGCAGCATATGGTGCCAGGGATTGAACCTTGATCCCTGTGCTTACCTACGCAGGCACTTTAGACTGCTGAGCTATCTTGCTGACCCTGAGGCAGGAAGATTGTTGCTAGTTCCAGACCAGCCTGGGGTACAGAGTGAGCTCAAGGCCACCGTGAACTGCATAGTGAGACCATGTCTCAGAAAGACTATGTTTTCTCAAAACTTCATTGTATTTGTCATTTTAGTTTTAAAGGTGTAATTGTCATCTTACATATTTTCACAATGCTCATAAAGTGCTTATCACAGTGCTAACCATAAAGGTACTTTTTTTTTTTGGCGCGGAACCCAGGTTCAAACTGACAACCTTGCACTTGCCAGACAGGCACTTGTGCCACAGAGCTATCTCCTCAGCCCCCATAGAGATGCTTGATGCACAGGATTAGTTTAATGTACATTATGCACTGCAAACTGTTGTAAAGTCTATTGATGGATGACATGAATGTTGACTCACGATAGAGTATTCCACTTCTCTGCTTGGTTGTGTTGTTTTACTGTGTGGAGTGCATCTTATTTTTGAACATTCTTCGGTTTTTCAGGTACTATGAAGCATTTCCACCACTTTCTGAGAAACCAGTTTGCCTGCAAGAAATCATGACCGTGTGGAACAAGTCCAAGGCCTGTTCTTACTCCAGCTCCTCTTCGTCATCTACGGCACCCCCAGCAAGCACAGACACGTCCTCTCCCAAGGACTGCAACAGTGAGAGTGAGGTCATCAAGGAAAGAAGCACCGTGCATGAGAAAGCCCAGAGCAGAAGCAGACATGAGAAGGAGAACAAACTGAGTAACGGCACTGTGGAAGAAAAGCCCATCTTGTTCAAAAAGCAGGTCCGACACAAACTGGAGGGGAAGATGCGCCCTCGTTCCTGGTCTTCTGGCTCTAGTGAAGGGGGCTCAAGTTCGGGTGGTAACCAGGGAGAAGTCAAAGCATCCATGAAGTATGTTAAAGTCAGACACAAGGTGCGAGACATTCGGAACAAGAAAGGGCGCAATGGGCAAAGCAGGCTGTCCCTGAAGCACGGGGAGAAGGTGGAGAGAAGTGTGCACATGAACAGCAGCAGCAGCAGCAGCAGCAGTGGATCCATCAGGCAGCTGTGCAAGCGGGGTAAGCGGCCAGTGAAGGAGGCAGGGAGAAAAGATCCTGGGAGCACTGGAGGAAAAGAGCTGTATGCAGAGAGCAGAAACAACAAGGAATATAAAGAGGAGCCTTTGTGGTACACCGAACCGATTGCTGAGTATTTTGTTCCTTTGAGCAGAAAAAGCAAACTAGAGACCACATACCGAAACAGACAAGACACGAGTGCTCTGACACCAGAGGCAGTGGAGGACTTGTCTGCGTCAGTGCATGGTCTTTGTATCAGCAACAGTAATACTCACAAAACATACCTCGCAGCAGGTACTTTCATTGATGGTCATTTTGTAGAAATGCCTGCAGTTATAAATGAGGATATTGACCTCACTGGGACCTCATTATGTTCTCTGCCAGAGGACAACAAATACTTGGATGATATTCATCTATCAGAATTAACACACTTCTACGAAGTGGATATTGATCAATCCATGTTGGATCCCGGTGCCTCAGAAACAATGCAAGGGGAAAGTCGGATCTTGAATATGATTCGACAAAAAAGCAAAGAGAATACAGATTTTGAGGCAGAATGTTGCATAGTGTTAGATGGTATGGAGTTGCAAGGGGAACGTGCAATATGGACAGATTCTACCAGCTCTGTGGGTGCGGAGGGCTTGTTCCTGCAAGACCTCGGCAATCTGGCTCAGTTTTGGGAGTGCTGTTCATCCAGCTCTGGTGATGCAGACGGAGAGAGCTTTGGAGGCGACTCTCCAGTTAGACACTCTCCAATCTTGGACAGCACAATGCTCAATTCACACTTTCTTGCTAGCAATCAAGAGCTCTTTTCAGATATTAATGAAGGATCTGGTATAAACTCTTGTTTTTCAGTGTTTGAAGTGCAATGCAGTAATTCTGTTTTACCATTTTCATTTGAAACACTCAACTTGGGAAATGAAAATACAGATTCTAGTGCTAATACATTTGGGAAAACACAATCTAGATTGCTAATATGGACCAAAAATAGTGCCTTTGAAGAAAATGAACACTGTTCTAATCTTTCAACAAGAACTTGTAGTCCGTGGTCCCATTCAGAAGAAACACGTTCAGACAACGAGACATTGAACATTCAATTTGAAGAATCCACACAGTTTAATGCAGATGATATTAATTATGTAGTTCCTCAAGTCTCGTCAAATTATGTAGATGAAGAACTTCTAGATTTTTTGCAAGATGAAACTTGCCAGCAAGACAATAGAACTTTAGGAGAAATTCCAACTTTAGTTTTCAAGAAAAGATCTAAACTAGAATCTGTCTGTGGTATTCAGCTAGAACAAAAAATAGAAAACAAAAACTTTGAAACCACACAAATATGTAGTGAAAGCAGTCCACATGGAGATGGCTACAGCTCAGGGGTTATTAAAGACATTTGGACAAAGGCGGCAGATAGAAATTCTGTGGCTACAGTAGAAATAGAAAGAATTGACGATGAGTTGTTTTCAATAGATGTAAATAACTACTGCTGCTGCTTAGATGCTGATGCGAAAATGGATACCCTCCAGGAGCCCAGTAGGGCAGTGCAGAGATCCGAGTATCACCTCTGGGAGGGACAGAAAGAAAACCTAGAGAAGAGAGCTTTTGCCTCCAGCAAGCTCTCTAAGGTGGACGGTGGTGATTATACCACTCCCTCAAAACCTTGGGATGTGGCCCAGGATAAAGAGAACGCATTCATTCTTGGGGGAGTCTATGGAGAACTCAAAACCTTCAGTAGCGATGGGGAATGGGCAGTTGTGCCACCAGGCCACACAAAAGGAAGCTTGCTACAGTGTGCAGCGTCCGATGTTGTGACTATAGCTGGGACAGATGTCTTCATGACTCCAGGAAACAGCTTTGCTCCTGGTCATAGGCAGTTGTGGAAACCCTTCATGTCATTTGAACAGAATGATCAGCCGAAGAGTGCGGAGAATGGATTAAATAAGGGATTTTCTTTTATCTTCCATGAAGACTTACTAGGAGCTTGTGGTAACTTTCAAGTTGAAGATCCTGGACTTGAATATTCATTCTCTTCCTTTGACTTAAGTAATCCATTTTCACAAGTTCTTCATGTAGAATGTTCATTTGAACCTGAAGGGATTGCATCTTTTAGCCCCACTTTTAAACCCAAATCAATCCTCTGCTCTGATTCAGACAGTGAGGTATTTCACCCTAGGATATGTGGTGGCGACAGGACACAATATAGAGCCATCCGGATCTCTCCCAGGACTCACTTCCGCCCAATCTCTGCATCAGAACTGTCCCCAGGAGGAGGAAGCGAGTCAGAGTTTGAGTCTGAGAAAGACGAAGCCAGTGTTCCCATTCCTTCTCAGGCTGAAGTATTTGAAGATCCCCAGGCAGATCTCAAACCTCTAGAAGAAGATGCAGAAAAAGAAGGCCATTACTATGGAAAATCAGAGCTTGAATCTGGGAAATTCCTTCCTAGATTAAAAAAATCTGGAATGGAAAAAAGTGCTCAGACATCACTAGATTCCCAGGAGGAGTCAACTGGGATTCTGCCAGTCGGAAAGCAAGATCAGTGTTTGGAATGTAGCATGAGTGAATCTCTGGAAATAGATTTAGAAAGCTCACAAGCAAATTGTAAAATAATGGCACAGTGTGAGGAAGAAATTAATAATTTTTGCAGTTGCAAAGCAGGTTGTCAGTTCCCTGCTTATGAAGATAATTCAGTTTCTTCGGGACAGCTAGAAGAGGTATGTTTCTATGTTTCTATTTGGCAAAGAATTTGACTTTTCAAGAAAAGCATGGAAAGAGGGGTTAAACTATGGAGAAATTGGCTCGCATGTCTAATGGCTTATCATTCTTAGGACTTTACGTTTATGGACTTAAGATAACCTGATACTTATAAATTTGAACTAGTACACATTTAATAATGAATGGCAGGTTTTAGGATTCTTACGTGTTGGTGTTAATGCACTGTGTACAAAGCAAAAACTTAACTCGGGCATTCCAGCTTTCAGAGCCCATGAGCCAGCATGTGGCTCTAGTGAGGCTGCTTCAGGTAGCACGCCTGCCCAGCTGTCTCTTTGATGGTAATCAGTTTTGTTAAAGTTCGTGTTTTATGTGTAAATAAATTATATCTAGTGCTGGGAAGATTGCTCAGAGGTATAAAGCACCTACCTGGCAAGTGCAAGGTCCAGAATTTGATCCCTGGCCCCACATGCTGTGCTGGCCCTGGAAATAGGCATGGTGGCACATGTCGGAAATCCCAGGACATTGAGACCTGAGCATCGCTGTGAGTTCCAGGCCAGCCTGGAGGCTAGAAAAGTGAGCACAAGACCAACCAGAACTGCATAGGGAAGGGAGATTCCATCTCAAAAAAAAAATTACATCTACTTAGTGTTTTACAGAATGCTGAGAATGCCCAGAATTTTGGAGAAGTAACTTAAAGAATGCATGTGAGGGCCGGGGAGATAGCTCAGAGGCATGAGTGCCTGCCTGACAAAATACAAGGTCCTGAGTTCGATCCCCGGTTCTGCCAAAAAGAGAAAAGAGAGTGCATGTGAAAATGAACCTATAGTTCAAATGTAGCACAATATTTTCTACAGAATCTTAGTAGAAGTAGCTTGCATTATACAAAGTACATTCTGAAAGCTCTGAATTCTGTAGTCTGTCAAGTGAGAGCAACGTCAGCAGTTTTGTTAACAAATTCAGCATGTCCTTTGGTTATGCTCCTAAGAAGTAGTTTCAGGTTAAATCGATTGTACCAGAGCTAACACCAGCACTTAAGGCAGTAGCCTGTTTCCTAAAAAGCATTGCAGTCTGCCTGCTCTTCAGCATTATTTGACAAAGCAGTGCCTGGCCTTCCTCCAGTAGCAGCTTGCTGAGCAGAGTTGGAGGCGTCTCGAGGTGATGCCCCTGAGGTGAAGCAGCAAGTGCTGCCTCCTTCCAGCTCCCTGGGTGCTGAGTTCCCTCTGTAGCACAAGGCTTCCCACATGCCGCCACTTTCACTGACACTTCCTCCCTACTCCCTCTAATCCCTCAGAATTAATTTCTTCATTCTCTTCATTTTTCTGTTTGATGCCTCTTTCTTTATTGCATTTTCCTTGTTATGTGTGTCATGTGTGGTTATCAGTTCCTCATGACCGTGGTCCATGCCTTACTCAGTGCCCAGGTGGCCAGCTGCTTGTCTGAGGTATAGGGGCCCTTGGTAACTCCAAGGCCAGTGCCCCTAGGAGCCCATAGGGGG
This sequence comes from Capromys pilorides, assembly GCA_004027915.1. Lineage (NCBI taxonomy): Eukaryota > Metazoa > Chordata > Mammalia > Rodentia > Capromyidae > Capromys > Capromys pilorides. Next base: position 23,605 of record PVKN010005613.1, on the reverse strand, counting down.
TGATAGTAGTCCCTTTTAAACACTGAAATCTGCACTCTGAGCAAAACCCAGTAATGTTGGTAGCCTTTATCTGTTGTTTATTGCCCCTCTTTTCCTCCTTAAATAGTCCTTTATGTACTTTATTTCACCTGGTTCCAGATTGGGAAGAAAGAAAAAGAGGAAAGAAGCAAGAGTCTGCGTCATATCACTACCATATTCCTTCGCTTTCTAGTATGTTGATGTATTTACCTGTTATCAGAATTCTGGGTTTTTCTGGAAGGCCTTAGCTTCCAGAAGACATTTCTGGGTGTCTGGGAGTCAGTTGTTGGGGTACCCAGATCTCAGCAGCAGCACTATGATGTGGCGCTGTGTTGAGGAGCTGGACAGAGTAACCTGAAGAAACTGTTTCGGACCAGGCCAGGACTAGATGCCGTGCCCTCCCCTGTCCCTTTGTCTTGTTGTCCTACACAGCTTCTTGAAGGACAGTCCTTCGCCTTTCTCAAGTGAAGCCGTTCTTTTCAGGGCCTCATTCAAAGGCACCTGCACCCAGACTCTTCCAGAGCAAGCAGGAGTGCTCTGACCATCCAGTAGGTTTGCCATCAAAACTGCTGTCTGGGATTTTCCCAAAAAGTTAAGTCGCCGGGTGTGGTGGCGCACGCCTGTAGTCCCAGCGCTTGGGAGGCTGAGGCAGGAGGATCGGTGCGAGTTCAAGACCAGCCTGGGCTACAAAAGTGAGCTGAAGGCCAGCCTGAATCGCATAGTGAGACCCTGAGCTGCATAGCGAAATCCTGTCTCAAAAAGACAAAAAAAAAAAAGTTAATTCAGTGGACATTTATTAAATACTTACCACTAATATAGGACCTCTAATGAACAAGACTTTGTTCTTGCCTATGACAAATTCATTGTAGGCAAGAAGATCAATTTGGGCAGCTGGAGAGATACTCAGTAGAAAAAAAAACAATTTGGGGCTGGCCAGATAGCTCAGCAGATTAAAGTATCTGCTTAGGTAGATGCAGGGACCAGGTTCGATCCCTGGTGTGCCGTGAGACTGGGTGTGGTGGCACACGCCTGTTTTCCCAGTGCTTGGCAAGCCGAACACAGGAGGTTCACTACAAGTCCGATCTGTGTAGTGAAACTAAATATGTTTAAAGAAAAAAAATTTGTAAATAGTTTCTTTTAACTGAGAAGTTCAGAGAAAGGTGTACACAATGTCAGCCCCCATCCCCAAGAGCCACCATTAGTGTGAATTGTGGTGGCCCTCCCAGATATGTCCTGCATGGAAAAGTAAATATGCAAGCACATGTATTTCCTCCTCTTCTTTCTTTTTAACTGAAACAGCATTTTACCACAGTGTCCCTTTTTTATTTTTACATGCTCCACTACATGGTTGCATCATAATTTATGTGGCCAGTTCCTTGTCTTCCAGGGTCTTAGAGCCAGCTTCATTTTAGGCAGTGTGGTAAGCGGAACAGAGAAGGCTGAGTCCTGAGGCTGGGGCTGCAGTGTGGCCAGGTGGAGAGGCAAGGAGCATGGAGCCTCATGTGCTCTCAGTGTAGGCCCCAAGTGGGAGTAGCCCAGAAGAAGCAGTGTGCTGCGGTGTCTGTTGGTTCTGAGTTTGGGTTGAGAAAGTGCCTCCTGCACGGTCCACCAATGACAGAGCAGTGTCACCATGTCCCACTGAATGCCCACGTGGATTCGTTACCCCATCCAACTGCAAAGGCCATGTGGGCTTGCGGGGGTGGGAGGCTTGCCCAGGCCCCACCAAAAGGGACAGTCTGAGCGCAGTGTGAGCAGGAAGCAAAGGCAGGCTGCGTGGCGCTGCCTGGGTCTCTGCACTTGCACCTCCTCTTTCTGAGAGGCCTGTCCACCTCCCTTTCCTGTTGCAGCCCAGCTGACTGGAGCTGCCTGTAGCAGAGGAGCACTGGTCCTCTCCAGCTGAACCAGGTGTTCAGTGAGCGTGTGTGTGTGCCTCTGTCTGCTTTACCTGACTTCTGTCTTCATAAGAACCCCTGAGGGTGATGTCTGTTGCTAAAACATCAGGCCTTTTGGACTGTGCCTTTTTTTCTCTCACCATTTTATCCAGTCATTGAATGGGTTCACTGTGTGTTTGCTATGCCGGGCGCTAGCCTAGGAGCTTGGGATGAACACTCACAGTGGTGCAGCTGCCTGCGCCCTCAGGGAGTTGATAGCAAGCATACGAAGTTGTAGGCTATGTTAGAATGTACGTGCTGTCCGCATAAGTGTGAGGCCAGGCATGGGGCGGTTGGGAGTGCCAGGAGGCGCTGGCCTTGTCAGGTGAGGGTGGTGAGGCTAGAGCTGAGGTTGTGCAGCCAACCAGGCCGCTGAGCACTTCCTCCAGGCAGTCTGTGCTGTTCTCTTCCGCTCTGCCTCTAGTTCACTCTTGAGTTTTTTTTTTGTTTTGTTTTCTGTAGTGGTTTTGCTTGCGTTCTTTTCCACAAGCAAACCAGAAGCTGAGTTAATACATTAGGCAGAACTTAAGTGAGTAAAAAAGTAGTTATCCCTGCAGTGTGACCTAAAAGTTGAAATAGCTGAGTAGAAAGATACCATGAAAAAGAGGGCTTGCCAGGTAGCTCAGTTGGTTAAAGCACATGATTCAGCAAAGTCTCTCAGGCACTGGGGACCGCAGTTTGATCCCCACCCTCACATGGAGCATGAGACCTGCCCTTAAGGCAGCCTCAGCCAACCAAAAAAAACCATGAACGGATGCATACACTCTGCCTATATTCACTCTAGTGGAAACAGAAGGCCTTGCTCCCTGCTGTAGGGGTTGACACTGATGGAGAATGCAGAAATGACTTCGGCAGGAGAGGGGAGTGGGGTGCTCGGGCAGGCAGACCAGCCCAGACTGTTTCCCCAGGCCCCAGATGCTGGATAGTTTCTGGCAGTGCTTAGCAGAGTGAGATAAACAGGACAGTGTCCTGCCCACGTGGCTCCGTGGTGTCTGACACGTCTTGGTAGGTGCCTCCAGTCTGTGCTCCTCACCGTGCCCAGTCCTGCAGAGGAGTGCTCTCCCTCTTCTGCCCTCACCCCTTTACTGTCTCAGGGAAGAGCAAAGAGCAGCATAATGAGCTCATACTAATGAAGCAGGTATGCAGACAATCAGGGAGGAACAGTGGCCTCCAGAATGACCCTTCTCTGTGAGTGCTGTGGGATGAAGAGGAGGGTTCTGCCCTGGGGATTCTCGATGGTGGCCTGACTGGCTGCCAGTCCTCACGCAGAGTAGTTCTGGGCTTTCTGAAAGGGCCTCAGGTACCCTCCGGTCCCCTGCTGAGTCAGCCTTGTTTGCATTCAGCCATCCTTGAGGTTCCCTGGGCCTTTGATATCTGTTTCCGTAAGTATAGCAGTACTTACTTTTTTTTGTTAGGCTAAGTTGGAGGAGAAAGTAATGATGGTTCACTGACCACACTGGGTAGACAGTACAGCTCTTCGTTTCCTATTAGGAGGGTGTTTCTGTGCAAATTATACTAAGTGAAAATGAAAGTTTGAAATCTATTTCCCATTTAGTTACATTGTAGCATGCTACTGAACCAAGCAATTTTATTTATTCATTTTTTATTTTTTAATTTTTTGGTTGGCTCAGGCCGCCTTAATGCTGGGTATGAGGATTGACCCACTGTCCCCTTTGCCTGACTGGGATTACCTGCATAGATGCTTAAACCAGTGAACTAACCTGAAAACCCCCTCCCAAGCAATTATAAATAAAATATTTTATCCTTGAAAGCGTAGCAGGGGCTGGCCTGATAGCTCATCAGACTAAAGCACCTACTTAGGCTGACACAGGGGCCAGAGGTTGGATCTTGGGCATGCTATGCTGGCTCCACCCCTGGGGCATGCCGAGAAGGCTATTGAGGCTGGGCGTGGTGACATGTGCCTGTAATCCCATTTCTTAGGAGGCTGAAAACAGGATAATCACTACGAGTCTGATCTGCATAGTGAGACCGTGTAGACCACGTAGACTCTGTAGACCTTGCCCTAAATGTTGGGAAAAAGAAAAGCATAACAGAATCTTAGTAATTAAATAATTGGTGGGGGGATATAGCTCAGCAGCAAGTGCAAGGCCTGAGTTCAATTCCTCGAGTGTGCGCGCGCGCGCACACACACATCTCTAACTCATTCAAATTAGATCACTGATTGAATTCCTTAGATTTTAAACAGTTCCACTTTTAAACTCGGACCCATGATGACATTTCTAAAAGCAGTTGACAGGTCCCTCCATTGCAAGCACAGTATAGCAGCCCTGGCAACTACTGAGAATTTGCCAGGCCTTGCCTGGGGGAGCGGGCTGGCACCCTGCCATCCACGTATAGTAAAGGAAGTGTGAGGAAGGGGTTGTCGTGCCAGCCTGCTTTCCAGGTACCACTGTAGCTGCCTTGTGACTGATAGAGCTGACTGGGGTGTGGTCCCTGTGTGTGGCCACTGCCCTCCATGCTGCGATGGCACGGGAGCAGTGGGGTGCAAGTCTTCCTGCTTTGCAGTCCTTCATTTCTTGTTTTGTCTTTTTGAGATGGGGTCACTGTGTCCTGTTTAACTGAAGTTATTAAATTCGTAATGTTTGTGTATTTTAATTCAGCTTCCTTGTGGTTGTCTTCTGAGCAGATGATTTTGTTAGGAAAGCATTCAGTTCGATAACTACTTATGAGAATTTTCCTTTGACTTTTTTATTTTTTTAAACATTCCCTGTCCTGCCCCTTACTCCCTATCAAGCACCTGAGATTCAGGCCACTGAGTTACAATCTGCATGCACTTTGCAAATCTAGACATTTGTCATCATTTAAGAATATTTTTTCTTATGCTGTTCTTTTTTTTTTTGGTGTCAGTTTTCTGTATGCAGTAGTGCCATTAAGACTTCAGTTCCATTTCCAATTTGGTGCCTTTTTCACCTTTAGAGGCAGGGTCTCATTATGTAGTTTAGGCTCATCTTGGTGTAACTGTGTAGCCCAAGCTATCCACCAATTCATGGTAATCCTCCTGCTTCAGCCTTGTGAGATGACAGAGGTGCAACACAACAAAATAGGTGCTTTTAAAGAAAACTCCCAGCCAGGTATGATGGTGCACCCCTGTAATCCCAGCACTCTGGAGGCTGAGGCAGCAGGATTATTGCACGTTTGAGACCAGCCGGGGTGACAAAGTAAGCTCAAGTGAACTACATAGTGAGACCCCATCTCAAAAAGACAAAAAAACTTTGTCATGGTGGTGTATGCCTGTAATCCCAGCACTTGGGAGGCTGAGGCAGGAGGATTGGTGTGAGTTCAAAATCAGCCTGGGCTGTAAAAGTGGGCTTAAGGCCCACTGAACTGAATAGCAAGACTCTTATCTCAAAAAGACAAAAAAAAAACCAAAACCTCGAATTTATAGTAAGTAGTACTCATGGAATTTCACTCTACCCTGAAAGTTTACAAATGTCTTCTGTATTTGGTTTTAATCTAAATAGTTTCCTGGATTGAACACTGATGTGCAAGAAATGAGTAGAAGTCAAGAAAAGCAGACCTGGTGGGAAAAAGCCTTGTACTCTCCCCTTTTTCCTACATCAGAATGTGAAGGTAAGGAGACCTGTGTCCCTCGTTTAGTTCATTGAGACTTCTGTTCCATTGAGAGCAGTGAGTCCTCAGAAACGTCGGTCCAAGGACGGCTTAGAGCTTTCCTTGTGGGCAGTGCACGCAGGCACACAGATGCAAATGGGAATTGGACCCTGCTTTTAAAGTCACCCGTGGACTGGGAAAAAGAAATGTTGGGAAGCCAGCGAAACATGAGCGTCCTTTGGTGAGAGATGTCCCAGCTGCAAGAAGGCCGAACGATCTGTGGCATCTGAAGAAACAGGAAGCCTGGGGCTCTGCAAGGGTTGTAGCTGAGTCCAGGAAGGTGGCCAGGAGGACCCTGTCAGTAAGGTGGAGAGCTTGGCTACGTTAGAAGCCTTCGGATTGCAGGGAGGGGCAGCTGTGAAGGATTTCAGAGTGCTGGCATCAGGCTTGGGTTAGTGCTAAGAATGCTTTTGGCTGTGGTAGAGAACAGCATGTCAAAGCTTCTAGGCATCTGCTGGGTCTCCCACAGTGGCTTAGGACTGAGGTGGCAGCAGTGGACGCAGACACCAAGGGTTGGGGAGACTGGTGAGGACACTGGGAGTAGGAGTTCCCTGTAGGGTGATTCTGAGTGAGCATCTCCAGAAGCTATAGGAATCCTAACCAGCAGTCCTGGGAGAGACAAGGCCAAGAGACAGCCTTGCTGGGTGGGTTTAGGCAGACAGGCTTGTCTGGCTTGCGACCCCTGGGCTTCCAGGGCGCGTCAAGTGTGGGGCAGTCAGTCTTTGCTGTCCTAGCCTGGCACTAAGGCAGTCCTCTGTGTGTGTTGATGCATTCACATCCCTTGTGTCTCCCCAGCTGGGTTGCATCTAACTTGCAGCCAGTGGTTTGCTTCCTTAGCCAACGTGATACGCACATGGCCTGCCAGAATTGGCTGCCGGACTTCTCTTTGGAAGTTTTTCTCTGTGCAGTAGCCACAGAGGGCTTCTTCCCATGTCCTGCTGTCCTTCCCAGAGGCTTAGTGGGGCCATGGGAGGCGGGGAGCTGTCTTCCTTGGTGTCTGCTTCTTCGTGGTTGCTGCTCACTCACATTAGTGGCTACCTGGGCAGCCCTTTGCTGCCTGGAAGCTGCTCGCCTTTGGCCCCTGCAGGAGCAGATGAGGTGCTGCTGCTTTTCAGTGGAGCACGCAGTGTTGCAAGGTTAGTGGTTTACCCAGGTCCTGCAGCACAGCCATTGGACCAGGGCTGTGTCCTGGAAGTTTTGCCCTATGCAGTGGTCTGCACTGGTGCCAGGAGCCGTCAGGGCTCTAGTAGCATGAACCTTCCCTCCATGAGCACCAGAGACATCAGTGCAGCTCACAAGACATGGATGGCAATGCTAGAGCCATGCACAGAGAAGATCCTGAGGGAGAAGGAAGGTGCTGCCTTGTGGATCACTCCCTGTGGGGGCTTTCAGGTAGCCCCGTGGCCATGCTTCCTTTACCTTGGGCATTATTGTATCCGGCACTGTTGGCTGGAGTCAGGTCTAGCTCGGCTGTAAGCTTTGCACCATCCCTGGAGTCTCTGGTAGGTCTGGGCAAGTCATTGTTCCTACAGAGTGCTCTGGTGTATGAAGTTGTTCAAATAGGAGCTCAGAGTAATGGAATGTTGGTGATATGTGTGCACTTGGTCCCTGTGGTCGCTTGCAGTGGCCTCAGGAGGGGCTTTGCCAGGGAAACGGCTGTTAGCACATTCAGCAGAGACTGCAGATGATTAATCACAAGCAGGCGCGCACTGCTTGGCCAGTGCATCCCCACAGCTCTCAGCATCCCTGCACAGGGAATCACCTTGTTGGCAGGAGGGCGAGGAGGCAGTGCACAGGAGCTGGGGCCACTGATCCATCCCTGCTGACGGCAGGGTGGGGAGGTAGAGCCGGGGAGCTGGGACTGTGGCCACTGGGCTGTCTGGCCTGAGCATACCCTTTTTGGTCCCTGTGCCCTCACTTGTGCTTTTGCTTCCTGCAGCAAGTGTGTGTCTGCCCTGGCTGGGTGCTGCTCTGGGGTCTGGAATGCCGAGATAGATTCATTCTGTCCTGCTGGCCAGACACTTCTGAGGAGGAGCTTGAAGAATAGGCTAAAACCCTGTGCCAACTGGAGCTACCCACAGAGCTGATGGAGTAGCAGCTCACAGGCAGCCTTGAAATACTGCAGTGCCACCCTCCAGCTGTGCCCAGCTCTCCAGGGCTAAGGTGGCTGAGCTGCCACTGGCCTGTGTGTGGTCGCAGCCTTTCAGAGGGAGGCCTGCGAGGAAGCAGCACATAGCATCAGGCCTGTGCTAGGGAGCATAGCTGAGCTGAACTGAGCCAGACAGAGCCACTGGACCCATCCCCCAGCCCTGGGCAGCGATGGGCCACCCTGTGCCTTCATTGCCTTGATTGGCCAAGGGAGGCTGAAAAGAATGCTCCCTGGTGGGGCGGTTGTGAGGGCAAAGACCCTAGAACAGAAGCTACTGTACACTCTAGACCTGGGGCCTGAGGCTGGGGAGGTGTTTCAACGGTGCAGTGACTGCTTGGCTGGTTGGAGATGTTGAGTACCAAAAAAAAACCACAAAAACTAGGGCCCATTCTCAGGAATACCACGGGAAAGTTGGCCTGGATTCTGGATTTAAGTATTACATCTTCACTGAGGGGTCTCCCCACCTAAATCCCACCTTCATCCAGAGGACGCCCTCCCCACCAGCCCCAGTGGGGAGGGGCAGGTTGTGGGCACTTGGGTGGGGTTGACGCAGGGTCCCCAGCCTCCACAAGGACCATGACCTCCACAACAGCACCAAAGCCTGTGTGCTAGGCTGGTTCCTGTGGCTGTAACTGTGCCCCCTCCCATGTGGCACCTCTTTTTGCCTGCTCAAAGCCCTGGGAGATACAGGGGAGGCCAAGCCCAGGAGGGGTTAGCTGATACCTGTCTGCCCAGAGCTCTCAGCCCCTGTGAGCAGCACCTTCTGGACTCCACTGCAGCCTGTAGGATCCCAGGGTCTGGAGACAGTGAGGAACCTGGGCTGGTGGCTTCAGTGTCCTGGAAGGCCTTACCCTTGCCTGTGTCCTTTGCAGCTTGGGCAAGGGGCAAATGTGACCTCTCATTGCTACCTTATGATAACTTCTGCACAAGGGATCTTAGAGGACTCATTTGCCTGAGCAGGTGTCAGAGCTGAGTGCTGCCTTCCTTGTGCCTCAGGAAGGACCAACATCCAGCCTCCCCAGAGCACTCTCCTCTGAAGGTTGGGGTTTCCCAAGCTACCCAGGAGACATGCAAGTCCAGGCTAGGTGGAGAATGAGGGACTTCTTGGTTGTGTGTGATAAGCCTGCGTGTGCCCCGTCCTGTGGTCCATCTGCCTGGTCAACCCTGAGTCTCGCTCCTCTCCCCGGTCTGCAGAGGTGCTGCACATGCAACAGTGTGGTGTTGTCAGGGCAGCCTCCTGGTGTGACTGACCCCTGCTGTCTGTAGCTCTTGCCTCAATACTCATGAGCAACATTCCCTGGATGGCGTCTGCCTCCCTCCCCGTGCGTCTGTCCTGGAGAACACAGACCTGACGATCTTTCTCCTCCTCTGTCTACAGGGATGTGTGTTTAGCTCTCTTATTTTTTCCTTTTCAACTCACTAAGCAGTGTGGCCTAAGAATTTTTCGATTGCGTGAAGTGCACCTGGCTGGCTGGCCTTTTAGTGGCGACACAGTTCTCCAGAGGGTTGGGAAGACCTACCTTTGCAGTGAGAAGGGAACGAGGACGTGTTTCATAACTGTGTCTTAATGGAATTTCCCCTCTCCCTCTTTTCCCTTCTCCATTCACAATGACTAAGAATGTTATACAAATGCCAAGGGAGAGAATGGTATAGAAGAATATCCAGATGTTAAAGAAATACCCAGTAATGAAGAGCATCTGTTAGATTTTAATAGGGTAAGTGGATTGTCCCCCTCCTTGTTACTAACAGAAATGGCCACCCCTGCCTGTGTCACGTGCCTGCCCAAGTCACCAGCTCTGCAGGCGGAGCCCCTCCCGCTGGCCCTTTCACTGCCAGGATTTCCTACAGGTTCTCCACACCCCTTGGCCTTCCTCTGTAGGAAGTACACAGCTGACCCTGCACTCCTCCCATGGCCTCAGAGTGTACTACAGTGGGTGCTGTGCTTACCGCTATCCCCACATCTGGGATACACACACTCCCCTGCCCGTGGCCCACCACATGGTGGCAATGTGTGTGGCCACATCCCCACAACTCACTATTTGCCTTGGGCCATCTCAGGAGCATCTGGAGGGCAGCATGGACAGATTGGGTTCGGCACAGCCTTCTCCAGGCAGGTGGGCCTACGATGGGCATTCAAGAATCAACATTGGCTTCCTGGTGCTTATTAGCCCTGTAACGGCTGTGCTCTGGAGCACCCTGTGGTGCTGGCACTCTGGCTTCTGGCCCCTCTCTAGGCAAGTGACTCATGCCATCTCCTTCAGCCTCCAGTCCTGACCTGCTTCCTTTGTCACCTCCACAGATGACACCTGCCATCCCCATCCTCTGCCTCATGCAGGCTGTCACATCAGTCCTCTCTCGACAGTGGCCATGTTTTCCTTTCCTTTCTGCTTCTCCTTCCTGGGCTTCTCTAGCCCACGAAATAGTGGCTTGATGCCACCTATGCTCTTGCAAGTGCAGCCCGGCCTGCTCGGTCTGCAGTGTAGACCACCAAGCCACCCGAGAGAGAGTAGGGACTCAGGCGAGTACACCCAGGCTGTGAGCCAAGGTCTGAGGCTAGGCCCCCACGCCTGCCCACTGTGCTCTTGGCAGGCTCCTGCTGGGCCTCTGGCCTGTGTGTTCTGTCCCCTGGCCTCACATTCCCTCCTGGTGTGCCTCACTTTGGCTTTGCTGTGCCTCTGCCCCAGTTCATGGGGCAGTGCTGCCATATGGAAATGGAGTGGGGCTGGTGCCAGTCTCAGAGATGAGTTGGGGAGGCCATATGAACTTCTATGGCTGGCAGGGGCTGCTGCCCACTCTCCTGTCCTGAAGTTCAGAGGTGCTCACCAGGTGACATGGAAGACTACAGCCAAGAACGGCTTTGCCCTCCGAAGCACTCGGTAAGGGAAGGACCCCAGGTCACAGCGGCCATGAGGCAGCTGTGCATGCCAGCCCCTCTGCTCGTCAGAAGCACTACTTCCAGCCATGCACTTGGTCATCTGCAGTCCGGGCTTGTGTGTGTTGGTCTGTCTGTCTGTCTCCCACCTGGGCTGTGAGCCCAGGTGGCCCTGTCTATATGCGTGCTCCCAACGGAGGGAGTCCGGTGCCCATGCCATGGCTCTCCTGCGGCAGGAGTCTGGCAGAACATGGAAACCTTTCCTTATCCTGGCCTGACACGACCACGCCTGTCCAGATTTCTGGACAGCGTAGGTGGGGTGTGAAGCCCTTCAGGCCATCAGGAGGGACGGTGGCTTGCTCTGCAGCAGGCAGCTCTCCATGGCTCTGCTCTCCACAGGAGTGCACCGCAGCCCTTGTGCCTTCTCTGGGAAGGGCGGAGTATCACCGTTCCTTACAGGAGGACTCTGAGTTTCTGTCGTGTGAAACTTTGCCTTGCCTTGCAGGTGTCTTCTGTCTATGAGGCGCGGTGCACCGGAGAGAGTGGGCCTGGGGCCCGGGCAAACGGCCTCCACAGGAAGACGCACTCCAGCGCCAGTTCAGACCCTGGAGACTCGGGCTCTGAGGGCAGTGGCGAGTGGGTGGGTGCCCGTGAGGAGGCGCTCTTCTCCCGGACTCACCTCTGACCTCACACCTAGTGAGAGGGCTTTCTAAACACTGTGTGATGAGAAACTGCCCCGCTGGGAGGCCTGTTCATCTAAAGCAACAACATAGGTTCCTTCGAGTAACTGATTCTGATCTGTGATTCCCTTTTTTCTTGCTTATTTTAGCATTGGGGACAGCTGTCCTGTTGAAGATTTCTTTCCCAGCTGTTCGTTCTTGGCTATTGAATAGACTAGATGTGCTGTCTGATCCAGAATGGGTGTGCATGTGCTCGTCCTAGAGGTGTCGCTGCTCTTGCCTCGTAGCTGCAGGCCTCTCCCTTGCACTGTGATGACATCACTGTCATTTGTCAGCACTGCGGTGCTGGCACCACTTCTGCTGTTCAGAGACTTTAGCTTTGGAACATTAGCTTTGTTCTCTAAGCACTGGGAGATCATTCTCACCCTGCAGTGGGTCAGTCTTCTATGGAGGTGGGAGGGAAGCGTGGGTGATTCCCCAGCCCCCACCCTCACGTCTCTGTGCGGTGGAATCTCATGAACGTGAAAGTAAGAGCTGCAGGGTGCGCGTGCGTTTCGAGACATGCAGAATGCTGTGTTTTCTTCCCTAAGATTTCCCCTTGAAGCATCATGAGGTACTATGGTGTGTGTGTTTCTTGCTCACTGAGGGTGCCAAGGACTTGGGGCGTGAGCTGGGGATGCCTGCTCTGCCTGCTTAGGTGGCTGGCCCAGTGTGTCCACACCAAAACACAGGAAGGGCTCTCTGTAGAGTTGTGAACCTGGGGGAGGACCTTGGTTGTGGGTTGTGGTTTTTCCAGTGACTGTTGAATCACAGTCTCCAAAACTTGAAATGGTGAGCATTGGATGTGCCCTGTCACCCCACAGAAACCTCAGCTGCTGCAGCTGGCTGCTCGTGTGGTGTGGTGTGGTGTGGTGTGGCTGCTCTTGCCCGTGTCTGACAGGATGTGCTGGGAAGTTCTGTGTGCTGTGGGCAGGATGGCTAGGTTACTTCTCCAGTGATCCCACCATGGCTGTTCTGCTCATCTCCCATGCCCATGTGTCTCGGTGACCCCAGGAAGTCAAATCTGTCTTTTGCTTTCGTACCTTTGTATCACCTCAAGCTCTCATGACACTGTGGCAGGGCCAAGCCAGGAGGGGCCAGCTTGACAAAACCTACACATTTTAAGTTCTTTTTAACCAACTCATCCTTCTAGAAAGCATCTAATCTGTGCAGTCAGTTGCATTGTCTGTGACCTCAGGAGTGGCGGAGAAGCCTGTTGCACCCAGACAGGCTCACCGCTGGTCTCACCAGCAGTGAGCTGAACTGCCTGTGGTTCTGTGGTTTGCTTTGAGCCTTTGAGTTTGTCTCCTTTTTTTCAACTGGTAGTGCAGAAGGTGCCTCAAAGGCTGTGGGTCCTTGAGGTTCCATGTTGTCACATTTCTCCCTGAGCAGCTGGGCTCCGTCCCATCACCTGTTAGGGTTTACTTTTATACAGCACATCTTTGACACTTTACAGAGAGAGAGAGAGTGTGTGTGTGTGTGTGTGGCGTGCGTGTGTGGCGTGTGTGCGTGCGTGTACGCATGCACCAGTAAGGTTTTGTGTTGCTGTTATTTATTTACAGACATCATATAAGTTGTTAACATATTTTTCTTTCTTCTGGAGCTTCCTAAAAACTGATTAGCATCTGCACTGAAATATAATTTAATAGCAAAGGCAAAAAAGAACTTGTGAATTCCTAACGTCATCGCAGCGACAGACCCTAGCAGTCGCTGTGCGCGAAGCAGAGGCCAGGTGAGCAGGTTGGAGATGCAGCCTCAGCTGAGAGGCTTCATCCAGAGGGTCGCAGCGGCCGCACAGGAGACCTGCCGGGGTGGGGTGGAGTGGGGACACGCCAAGGGATGACTGTACTGATTTGTTTTCATAATTAAGCGGCTAAAGCTCAAAGACTTTCAGCAACAGTTGAAAGTGTGGTTTTTAGTTTTTGTGAATGGATGATTACAAAATGCATTTTTAAAAAAGTTGGCAATTGCTGAAACGCACTGTGGTGTGAAGCGCATTGCATATCCATAGCACTGAAGTATCAGTTTCCATTCCTGGGCTGAGATTTTTTTCCCGTGGTTGTATTGTTCTGATTTCACGTACACCAGAATAACAGATTTTTTGTTTCTTGTGGAGTTAACACCAAATAAAAAAAAAATAAAATTAAAAAAAAGTTTGTTGTTTTTGTTTCTCATAGCAGAGACCACTTTATGAAGACCCCAGCTGTACTGTGAAGGAGCTGGGGTGTGCCTCAGCCAGGCAGCAGCCCACGCAGGCCACGCCACAGCCAGCCGCTCACCTGATGCACACAGGCTGCACCAGGCCTTGCCCGCACTGAGCTTCCTCTTTCTCGTTTGCATCTGAAAAAATCCCTTTCATCTGTTACCATGATTGATGTTCATTCCAAAGAGAAGCCAGGGTGTGTGAAGAAGCCAAGGGACAAGAAAGCTTAGCTACCCTTTGTCACCTTGGTCTGTCTGGGCTTGGTGGGTGTGAACACTCGTGGAGAAGGTTGCGCCACTGCCATTCCTGTGTGCTGTGACCACAGGGCAGGACAGGAGCTGCACAGGGCTCTTCCCTCAGACTGAGCAGCTTTCTTGGGTGAAGTGTGAGGGCATCCTTTGTGTCCCGAGTACTTTATGGCACAGGCCTGACCCTGACCTGGCCACCACCATGCAGGGAGGTCCCGGTACCCCTGCGCCAGCAATGCAAGCAGTAGGCAGGAAGTCCCACGTGTTGCATGGGGCCCAGCCTTTCCTCCCCATTGTAGAAGCTGATGCAGAGCGCTTCAGGTGTGTGTGCCTGCCTGCCCGCCTGCCCTGTGGGAACAGGAGGAAGGCATTCCGCCTAGAACAGCTTGCTTCTGTCTGGTCTCTGGTACTCGGGGTGCCTTCTTACTGGTGGTCTCTTCACAGTACAAAACCACTCCCACCGGGCACAGTGGCGCACACCTGTAACCTGACCACTTGGGAGGCTGAGCCAAGAGGACTATATTGAATTGAACCCAGCTTGGGGTGTGTAGTGAGGTCAAGGCCAGCCTGGACCATATAGCAAGACTTCAGACAAAACCATTGTCCCACATCTTGCTAGCTGCTGTGGACTTCACGCAGAGCTCATTTTTGATTTAGAACTGACTGATGTTGGCTTCAGGATGTATGTTCCTCTTTTCCAGTTACCTGTGTTGATTTTCTCTGAGTGGCTCCAGTGTGGCTCTTCCTTTGTTTGACCATGTTGCAGGAGTCTCCAGAGTTTGTTATGTTTTGTTTTTTTAATGTGGTGCTGGAGATTGAGCCCTGAGCCACATCCCAGCCCCGAAGTTCATTTTTGAGTCATAGGTATATACACAAGGGATGAGGCTTAGAGATCTGGGCTTTTCCCCTGGGGTGCTCAGGCACCCCTGTAGTATTTTCTATGAAGTCCTCCCTGTTACCCATGGACATGAAGTGACAAACTGTTGGTGTGCCTTTCACTGGTCTGTGTGTTTTGGAATCCTAAGAAGGGAGCCTCAGCCTGAGGGAGCCCACTGGGGCATGAGCCGTGCACTGGCAGTTGGTGGCAGTACCATCAGAGCAGAGGTTCATCTGCTCTAGTCCCCAACCCAGCTGGCAAAGGTGAGGATCTCCTTGGTGGTCACAGAGCCTGTGTCGGAGATGCCACCCTGGTGGGTTTTATCCCTGACCCTGAGGCCAGGCACCTCCCTTGGTACCTGCCTTCTGCCCTGATTGTCATCACACATGCCATTCCTATGGTCCCCATACTGTCACAGCAGGCCCTGCCCCTGCCCGTGCCCCTGCCCCGGGAGTTCTCATATCAGCAGCTTCAGGTTCTGTAGAACAGGCAGAGGAGTAGGCAGGCTTCTGTCACTCCCAGAGCTGGGGCTGCTTCCCTCCCCACTAGTGCTACTGTGTTGCCACTGCAGGCACCACCCAGCAAGAACCAGGCATGCATTAATGGCTGTGCGGTGCCCAGGTCCTGCCCACATCTGCTCAGAAGTCCAGGAGCCAGAGGGATGCCCATGCCTGGCTTCTCAAAAATAGCAGTGCAGGCAATCTCAAACTAGCACTGTTGCAGGCCCTGGGACAGGAAGCCAGTGTTGCTTGGGCCTGCTGCTGCCTCACACCGTGGGCCTGGTTTGTTAATAGCAATTTCAGGGACCCCTCCTGGGTCAGATGGGCAGAGACGTAATGATGCCATCTCCTACCGGAGCAGCACTGGCAGTGTCAGCCTGCACCTGCTACACTCACCACAGGCAAGGTACTCCACACCATGCTGGTGACTGACTGCTCCCCCACTTTCTGCAGTTGGGACTGAATTTAGGGCCTTCATGCTGAGCTACACCCTCAGTCCTTTTAGGGTTTTGAGATGGTCTCACCAGTTTCCCCAGATTGGGCTTGAAATAGTGATCCTCCTGCCTTGCCCCTGGATATTGGGATTTGTAGTCTTGGTCACCTCGCCCGGTTCAGCTGCCCCCCTCGCAGGTGCTCTTAGGGTGCTTGTTGGGGTCCAGGGGCGCTGCTGCCATGCGGCCTCTTCCTCATCCCTGGGTGAGCAGACTCCTACCCACTGATGGAGTCCTTTATGGGATCCAGAGTGCTTTCCCCGGTAGGAGTGAAGGTTGTAAAAAGATCTTTGTCACAGGATTGGTGAGATGGCCCTACTCAGAGTCACTGGAGTTCAAAGGGCAGGGAGACCCAGCCCTGTCCCCAGGCTGAGGAGACGCCATGCTCCCCATGGTTTACTGGCTCTTGGGAAGTACAGGTTGGAAATGCTAAGGAAGTTGCCAAGGGCTTCCCCTAATTCAGGAAAAAAAATCTTGACTTTGTGGTGATAAAGGAGTCCTTCCGGGACACTGGCCAGGTCAGTGCCCTTGGTTCCCACGGAGACCAGGCACCACCAGGCACTGCCAGGGTGCTGGCCACGGTCGTGTGACCATGAGACTAGTTCAGGCCTGCCTGCCTGGAGGGAAGGCACAGCACACTATGCCCTGCTGGGCCCCAGCTCCCCCGAGTGCTGGGCTGAGCAGCGGAGCGCTAGATGTGCCCATCGGAGTTGTCACACCTGTGGGGAGGAGGAAGGTTGGGTGAGGCCCCTCGTCCAGGCTGAGGGTGCCCTCTGTGTTGGTCCTCGGAGCTGGTGGAGGCCAGGAGCCCTGGAGGCTTGTGCTTGCAAGGGGGTCTTGACGCTTTTCCCTTTGGTGACTTCAAGAACACATTGGTTAGAGCCTTTTGCCACCAGCGGCCCCGTCCAGGGGCTGGCAGGCCAGCTGGCTGCTGGACACACGGGCCACATCCAGCGGAAGCTTTCTGTGCATCCTGTGAACTCCTGCGCCCCAGGGACTGGAGCCTGAGTCCTGGGTGGGGTCAGCCCCAGTCCGATTCTGACCCAGGCTGGCATGCCCATTACTGTTGGCAGAGTCCAAAGGACTCCTAGGAACACGCCGGGGTGAGCACAGGTGCTCCTGGGCCCTTGGTGCCCAGTGCAGCCCCCAAACTGGCCAGCCGGTATCCCCACCCTGCTGTCCCTCCTTCCAGGGCACTGAGCCAAGTGTGGACCTGAGCCTGGGGTCCCTGCTGTGTGCCAGCCTGCCAAGCCCCTTCCAGAAGGCACAGGCCAGACACTGGTGGAAGAGCATCTCCTGGCTGCACAACCAGGCCCTGTACCAAAGCTGGCGCCTCTTGTCCAGGGCCTCAGGCCATTCTCCGAGGCTTTCCTTAGGGTGCAGTTCCTGGTGGCCGCAGTTGTCCCACAATCCCACACCCTCCCCCAAACTGCAGACTGTGAGTGGGTGATACCAGGGCAACTGGCATGTGTGGGAAGTGGGCGCTGGCTCCCCGGGACTTGCTGTAGCCAGACAGTGACTGCGGAGGCGGACGTCACTCAGGCTGGGGACCCTGCCTGGTGACAGGAATCACCCATGGCCCAGGCTGAGTCCCTCCCACGTGCTCTTGCCCGATAGCTAAGCTGGTCGTGGTGCCCATCCTTGTAGCCCTAACTTGCCCGCAGTGCTGGGTGTCTTCACGCTGCTGAGCAGCAGCAGACCAGAGCCTCAGCCTTGGTCTCTCCAACTGTGAGGCCTGGGATGGGTCGCTTCTTGGCCAGAGAAGCCTCTGCCTGGGTGAAGTGTGGCAGGAGCCTGGCCCTGGGTATTCAGTGTCTGCAGAGCAAGAGATGCCAGGCACAAGGGCACCCTGTACCCCTCCTGACACAGGTAAGGCCTCTTTCAGACCCCAGGGGGAAGTCCCCAGATCCTGTGTGTGGCCCCAGGTGTTGCCAGTGTTCGCTCCAGGAATGCTGACTGCTGATGTGGCCAGTGTGACCTAGGTCTGAGCCAGCCATGAAAACAACGGAATGAAAAGGAGTCCACCGTGGCAGTCCACCAGCACCGGGCACTGGGAGGTGGCGAGCAAGGTCTGCACGCGTTTGCCCCTTCACGCAGTAGACACACGGAGAGCCCAGTGCGCGCTGGGCCCTGACCCCCAAGCTAGCTGTGTTTTACTCTCTTAAGCCAGTTGAGCATATTAAAGCCAGGGATGTAGCTCAGGGGCCCATGTGCCTGCCTGGCAAGCTCAGTGTCTAGAGTTCAATTCCTAGTACCAAAAGTACCCAGGACAGTTAAGCGTGTAACTGCAGAAAGAATGGCTGCCATTGAGAAATAAGTAGTAAACGCTGGAGAGGCTGTGCACCTGTGCTCACAGCCGCACGAGTCACCACAGCTGAGCCTCGGCAGCTGCCGGCGTGTCCACCAACAGGTGAGGGATGCAGAGACCGTGCTGACAGGCCATGGAGCCCTGCTCTGCTACAGGGAAGGACAAACAGGCTGCGGGCAGGGAGGTGGGTGCACCTTGAGACCATAGCATTGGGGGAAACAGGTCAGACTCATGGGCTTGACTGTCCCATGCATTCTCTTGGATGGAAACCCAAAGAATAAAGAGCAAAATAAGAGGAAGAAGGGAGAGAGAGCTCTGACGATGTCCAGGAAGGGAACCGAGGTGGCAGGGGGAGGACCCGAATGAGCCGTGTCACCCAGGCACCAGCCCGTAGGAGCGCGGCCCATATATGCCGGGACCTTGGACCATGAGCATGAAAGCTGCCCCGCGAGCTCTGGCCTGCTTCTCTGGGAATCTCCGCAGGTTTTAGCCTCTGCGAGATACACTTGGCGCTCCTGCGGCCTCCGCCTGCCCCTCTGAGGAATCAGAAGGTGCCCCTGCCTCCCATGGCCCCTTCCTTCACCAGCAGGCGCGCCCTTTTCTTGACCCAGTTTCCTGGCAGCCCCTCCAGACCTAGGGAAGCGGCTACTGTGTGGCCGGCACTGCCGGGCTTCCCAGGACCAACAGCACGGCACCGTGGCCTTGACACGCCACAGAAGCAGCCCAGAGCTGCCTCCTGTGACCCTGAGTAACCTCATGTGTAAAGCTGGCATTTCACTGCAAGGCAAGTGTGGCGGTGCACACCTGTTATCACAGGCCGAGGCAGAGGGATCCTGGGTTCCAGGCCAGCCCAGGCTACATAGTGAGCTGGAGGTCAGCCTGGACTATAGGGCAAGACCCAGTCTCAAAACACAAGAGCGTAGTGCTGAGGGTGGAGCTCAGGAGCACGCCCCTCCCCAGTGCCCCAGGCAGGCCAGTATGATTCTCTTCAGTTTATGTCTCAGAACCTGGTCTGTGGTTCTGGCTGGGGTGGAGAACTTGGGAATAGAGGGGTGTGTGTGGGTGAGCATCCAGGGTGCCCCATGCCGGGCTCCAGCCTGCAGGGGCATGAGGGCCACCACTGCACCCCTCAGGTTGGGCGGGGATGACACAGCACTGCCTGTCTGTCACCAGACAGCCTGGAGTCCCTGATAGCACAGTCCTGTCAGCACTGCCATCTGCAGAGTGAAAGCTTGCCGTCACGCCCCAGCCCCCACGCCTCCTTATCTCAGGCTCCCAGCTGCCCGGGGTTGCCAGCCATACCAGGCTGGTGCCCAGGCGACCTCGGCTGTTTACACTGACAGCCTTGATCCACACAGGCCCACAGTAGGGTGCTGAAGATGGGGCACTGACTCCAGGAAATGTGCCCTTCCTGTGAGGAGCCCTCGGGCCACTCCTAGTCCCCAGCCCGGCCCAGAGAAAGCGCCCCCAGAGCGCCTGCGGCTCCCACAGTGGCTTGGTGACTCGCAAATGTACTGAGTGGAAAAAGAACCTGCAGATTCAGTGACAAACCTGTTGGACCTTCATGACATGTTAAGAGAACATCCGTAGTGGTTTATGTTGAACCTCAGCACCCTGGAGGCTGAGGCAGGAGGACTGCAAGTTCAAGCCCAACCTGGGTCACTCGGCAGAGATTCTGGGCTCAAACCACCTTGGTGTTCACTCTTCCCCGCAGATCTGCAGAGGCTGCTTCCCATGCCCAGTGTCGATCTCATCTGGAGAAGATGAGCCACGCCTCACCCCAGCCCCGTGGCAGGTTGGGAGAGGCTGTCGGTGGTGGCTGGGAGGCCCTTTGCCTTTGCAACTCTGTGCAGATTCAATGTCAGAATTGTTGATATTAGAAAAAAAAGTTCTGGCTGCTTCATAGCCCTCTCCAGATAAGCACAGGGTGTGGCCTGTGGCCTGTGGCTGTGGCCCCATGGCCCAGATCTGAATATCTGGAAACATGCTCAGAAGCAGCAGATCACCCGTACAGTACCTTGGAGGTGCCACGGAATTGTATGCAGCATGCTGACAGCACTGTGGTTGTGCTTTTAAGATGTCTTACTACTGGAAATGTGAAGAACTATTTTCCTTTTGTCTTTTTCAGACAGGTTTTTGCTATGTAATTCAGCCTGGCCTCAAACTCAAGGCAGTCCTCCTGCCTCAGCCTCCCTAGAGCTGGGATTCCTGCACCACCACAGTCCCACTTATGGTAAAGCATTTCAGTGTGAACTGGTGTCCAGGGAAACTAGAAATGTAAGAGGAGGCAGGAAGGAGACCCGAAACCCGAGTGGCTGTCTTGTGAGTGCCGGTATTCCAGCACTGGGGAGGCTGAGGCAGGCTCCGGGTCTGAAGCCAGCCTGAGCCACTGTATACAGTGAGACCCTGTCTCAAAAAAAAAAAAAAGTAAAAACCTCGACCACCAAGAATACTAATCGAGGGGGCTGGCGAGATGGTTCAGTGGTCTAAAGCGCCTGCTTAGGAAAGCTCAGGCAACTGCAGGGACTGCAGTTCGATCCCCAGCACCACACGCTGCGCCAGCCCCACCACCAGGGCAGGCTGAGCCAGCCATAAAATAAATAAATAAAAATTAAAAAAAAAAAAAAATACCAATCGCAGCTGAGAGGGGTTTCTAGGGCTCATTATCATGTCTTCTTTACACATCTATTTTACATTGTCCACTGTAAAAGTTGTACTAAAGATGTTATTTAAATTGTTACAAATGGATATTGTATAGGTCAAGGTTTCCATCTAGATGTCCCCAAGAGCCTTCAGTGCTCCTAGCTGGAATTCTGGAAGCGGATAGAGCTGACTGCTATTAACAGGTGGGGGCCTGGCGGGAAGAGGCGCTCCTAGGGCGGGGCCTGCGGGCGGGGGCGGCCCTGGGGTGGGGCCTGGAAGGCTTCCTCCCTCCTCCCCTCTGCTCTTCCTCTCTCTGCTTCCGGTTGGTTCCCCATTCCCGGAGCACCTCCATCGATCCCGTGCCCTACGTCTTGTCTTGGAGCCTGTAGACCGGCTTGTTAGCTCGAATCAACCTCTACTCCTTTAGGCTGAGTCCCGGCAGTGTGAGGTGTCGCTAAGGGTTTTTCCCCTGAGCCACAGCGGCGCATGACTCTGAAGGTCCAGGTGGGGTCTGGTGCCTGCTGGTTCCTGGGTTGCAGGATCCTCCTGCCTCGGCCTCCCTGAGTGCTAGGCTTTTAGCATGTGCTACCACGCTATTTCCTGTAGACGGTTTCAGAGCCAGCATCGTTCCTCACGTTTTTGTTTTGTTCCTCACGTTTGATCATTTGATCTTCACAAGCGGCCCTTTTTGGATTCCAGTTACAGGCACCAGGCACCTCTGGGATTTCTGAAACCTCTGGCCACTTCTGAAGGATGCAGGGGCAGTGGCTTCACCACGCCCCGGCCCCCTTTCCAGATCTTTCCCATCCCCGCGGTCACTCACAACCGAGGGCGCTGGCTGGACACCTAGGGCGAGTTCCGGCCCATGGGCAGTGCATTGTGGGTAGGGATGGAAACCGGAAGCACGTGACCCGTATTTCCATGGCTACCTCTGGACAGCAGGGTCACAGGTGCTGTGTATTGTCTTCTCAGTCACATTTGAGCTTGCCACGTTTTCTACACTGGGAGCAAGGTCTTTCACGGTGTAGAAAAAAACAAGAATACTTTTTCAAAAATAAGCACTGAAGAGCGGAGTGGTCATGAGCTTGTTTAGCAGGTGCCAGGCTCTGAGTTCCACCCCATGCCACACTAATAACATCTTTTTACACCTCTGCACCCCTCTAGGTTCACTAGAAAGCAGCAAATATATTAGGGTTTAGTAAAAGCAAAAATGGGGAGAAGGGAGCAGTCTCCCTACAGACCGAGAAGGGCTGGTTTCTGAGTCCTTAGCATGCTTCAGAGAATACTGAGTGAGAATAAAGGACAACTTTTTGTTTTTTGAGACTGGGTCTTGCCATGTAGTTCAGGCTGAACTTGAACTCACCATTACCCCACTGGCCCTCAGCCTTGCAAGAGCTGGAATTAGAGGCATGCGCCAGCATCCTCAGCAGAAGAACAATTAAAAAAGAAACAAACAAAAAAAAACCAGACCTTGTGGCTCAAGCCTGTGATCTCAGCCCTGAGGCAGGAGGGCCACAGGGAATTCCAGTCCAGCCTGAAACTACAGTAGGGAAGTCCTGTCTAAGAGAAAAGAAGAAAGAAAAGCATCTAAGACCAAAACTGACAGCACCACTGGTACACGGGAGTCCAGAGCCTGGACCCTGCGGTGGTGGAGATCCAGCTGACATTCGCAGGAGAAAGGGTCTCTACACTCACATGGTGACGGGTCCAGCTGGGGGACACAGTGGCCGTGGCCTATGCGACGCGTGAAGCTGCCACTGTTGCCCATGGTCTGCTGCCCTCTCGCTCCGTGGCCTTGTGCATAGCCGGGGACCCCCAAATTACAGCAGCCCTTTGTGCAGAGTTGGGACAGCAGGGGCTGCCAGGTGAGGGATGGGGCAAGGGGAGCCGAGCTGGGGACAGGGTCAGGGCAGGGTTCAGGCAGGGCTAGGGCTAGAGCTGGCCGGGGATCAGGGCTTGTGTTTAGGGTTAAGGTCAGAGCAGCACAGGTGCCCTGGGCCCTCCTGCTCTGCTGTGTTACAAACAGTTGTGAGGGGGCTCTGTGCACAGATGCCCAGAGGGCAGAGAGGGCGGCTGCTGGAGCCCGCTGGCTCTCTTCTGGGCTTTCTCTTCCAGTGGGGTGCAATTCTGCCTGTTGTGGGCTCAGCTGCCGCGGAGGCGTTGCCTGAGCTCAAGCAAGCCCAGGCCCTTGGTGTTTGGGTCCAAGGTGGGTGCACCGCCCCAGATCTCTGGGGAAGCGAGCTGGGCCTGGGGTACCCCAAGGTGGCCAGGTGAGCAGCGCTTTCTCTCCTTTCTGGGAACCCAGGCCAGCTCGGCTCAGGGTCATCAGCAGTGCGGCAGCAGTATTCTGAGGCTCTGATCTGTGCTCAGCTGCGTCACCCCCACTGCAGACACTCCTGTGGCCTTCAGGCCGGAGGCCGCCCACCTTCCAGGCCTGTCCTCAGGAGGACAGCACAAGAGCCCGCTCCCCGTGCTGGGTCCCCATGGCCAGGCGCACCCTCCGCAGGTTCCCCAGGACATTCTGTGGGCCACGGTTCTGCCTAGGCTAGGTTCCCTGGCACCTGGCAGAAGGAGCTGCAGACGAGGATCAGTATGATTAGCGGATCGTGGCGAGGAAACAAGGAGGAAACACTCCCCTGACTGGGTGTGAGGCCTGGCTCCACCCCAAAGGGGAGGGAGCAAGAGGGGACCCACCCATGTGTATTTTCATGTGTGCGAGGCCCTGGCCAAGCCTCCGGGACAGCCAGGAGCCAGCCTTCCCCGCAGGTGTGGATCTGGGGGATCTTAGGTGGTGGATGGACGGCTCAGGAGGAAATAGGGACTAAGAACTGGAGGGGAAGAAAGAGGGGGGGGAGGGGAGAGGGCAGAGGCTGCTCCGGGACACCCTTTCTTCTGAAACGGGAAACTGGGGCTCAGAGAACTTGGGGAATTCACCCCTGGTCACCAGGAGACACTGGAACTGGAATCCAACTATCCTGGGTGCCCAGGGCTGGGAGGAGGTCGGCTCTGGCGTGGG